>CM067374.1:42670757-42709254 GCA_034401795.1 Chaetoderma sp. LZ-2023a | reverse complement strand
AAGTAACTGATATCAAAAACATATACATTACTTGGTCTCTGATGTCACAATCAAAGTTATGTAGGTCCACTATGAAAGTGGAATGGTCCGTCATCGATTACGAAAGTGTATGAATTCTGAGAGGTCAGTGGGCAGAACTTAGAAATGATCATCCAGCTTAGTTTGGTTGAAATCGGCCAAGTAGTTAATGATTAGTAGCCTTTTAACTGATTTCCCAAAATGTTAAAAAAATCCAAGATGACCACCGGAAAAATTGACCAATCAAAATTCTGAAACCTACCACTGTAGGCTCGTTCCAGCCAGTCTGGTTGAAATCGCCAAAGCAGTTAATGAGTAGTATTTTAAACGATTTTGAAACATTTTTTCAAATTTCAAGATCGTCACTGAACAAATTGACCAATCAAAATTCTGTACATGAGCTCTGAAGCATACCACTTTCGGGTCCTTCCAGCCGAGTCTGGTTGAACTCGTTCAAGCGGTCAATGAGTAGCCTTTTAACTGATTTCCAGAAATTCTCAGAAAATCCAAGATGGCCACTGGAAAAATTGACCAATCAAAATTCTGGATACATGTTCTGAAACGCACCAGCCTAGTATCCTTCCAGCCAAGGATGGTTGAAATTGCTCAAGCAGTTAATGAGGAGTAGCATTTTAAACGATTTTCCGCCATTTTTCGGAAATTTCAAGATGGCCGCTGGAAAAAGACCAATCAAAATTCTGTATATAAGGTCTAAAGCATACAATGCTAGGGTTGTTCCACCTGAGTTTGATTGAAATCGGCCAAGTGCTTATCGAGGAGTAGGCTTTTAAGTGATTTCCTGAAATTTTCATGCCAAAGTAATTTGAAATCTGCTAAGTGGTTAATGAGGAGTAGCGTTTTAAAGCAAAAGTTGACGGATGCCGGAGGGATGGACGGACAAATGGACGATGAATGGTAGGCATGGCATAATCTCACTTGACCAATGGCCAGGTGAGCTAAAAATGAGCGAGGTATAGCTAGAAATGCATCCTTCTATTAAGTACTCAGGGCCTGTGAGCTTCATTGTTTGTAAGAATGTGACTGCGAGTGTCATGTCTCCTCTTCCAACACAACATTTTTCATCCATTGTCCTGGGTATTGGTTAAATAGTTTCTCACACACTGTCATAGGCATAGTATGTTACGCATGGTAAAGGCATAGCATGTTATGCATGGTATAGGCATAGCATGTTATGCATGGTATAGGCATAGCATGTTATGCATGGATTAGGCATAGCATGTTATGCATGGTATAGGCATAGCATGTTATGCATGGTATAGGCATAGTATGTTATGCATGGTATAGGCATAGCATGTTATGCATAGTATAGGCATAGCATGTTATAGGCATAGCATGTTATGCATGGCATAGGCATAGCATGTTACGCATGGTATAGGCATAGCATGTTATGCATAGTATAGGCATAGCATGTTACAGGCATAGCATGTTATGCATGGTATAGGCATAGCATGTTATGCATGGTATAGGCATAGCATGTTATGCATGGTATAGGCATAGCATGTTATGCATGGTATAGGCATAGCATGTTATGCATGGTATAGGCATACCATGTTACGCGTGGTATAGGCATAGCATGTTATGCATAGTATAGGCATAGCATGTTACAGGCATAGCATGTTATGCATGGTATAGGCATAGCATGTTATGCATGGTATAGGCATAGCATGTTACGCATGGCATAGGCATAGCATGTTACGCATGGTATAGGCTCTGGAGTTTTAACAATTGAAATCAGACCATGAATTAAAGATTAGCGTTTTAAAGGAATTCTGCTAAATCTTCAAAAAATCTAAGATTGCCACCAAAAAAAATCAACTTATCAAAATTCTGCATAGATGTTCTGGAGCCTACCACCATAGGGTCCTTCCAGTCAAATTTGGTTAAAATCTGCCAAGCAGTTTACGAGGTGATATGTTTTAAAGTAACAAGAGGCCCCTTGGGCCTGTGTCGCTCACCTGGAGCACCATTAATTTTTGTCAAAATTGTTGGTGGGTGGTTTAGCAGTCTTTTTAATGAGTTTGTGGACATTTTTGCAAGTGCAATATGGCCGCCAAACACACTACATTTTAATTGGCCCACGTTTTTTTGATGGATCAACTTCCCGTGAATAAATTTTAATGGCCCAAATTTCAGCCTGACCCCTTCAGCGGTTCTGGAGGAGTCATTTTCGTGAAAACCAGGTCATCCAAGATGGTCGCCGAACCATTTGGTCAATCAAGTCCTCTTGAACAAACTTGGCTTACCTCTTGGGCTAGATGAAGATTCCCCAATTGGTTTCGGAGAAGATTTTAAAAGACATTTCCTGAAATTTCCCGAAATCCAAAATGGCCATTGGGAAAATTGGCCGATCGGGTTCATTTGAACAAACTTGGATCCTTATGCCCTAAAGATGCTTCCTGCCAAATATGATTGAAATCGGCCTGGTAGTTCTCGAGAAGACATTTTAAAATTTCCCATTGCTTTAGCATGGGAGCTTTTGACGAGAAAATAATCCAAGATAGCCGCCAAACTGCTTATCCGACAGTTTCAAAAATGGCAAATTGGAGCTCAGAATACCCAAAAACATATACAGAACCAATTTTGGCCTCAAAATCTATCAAATAAAAAATCCATTATGTCCGCCAAAGACACTACATATTGATTGGCCCACGGCGGCCATGTTTTTTGACGGAGCAACTTCCGTTGAACAAACTTTAATTGCCCTTAGTCCCTAATCATATCTCCCAAAATTTCCACCCGATCCCTAAAGCAGTTCTGGAAAAGAAGTCGTTTTCGGGACAACTAGGTCATCCGAGATGGCTGCCGAACCATTTGGTCAATCAAGTCGTCTGCAACAAACTTGGCTTACGTCTTTGCCTAGATGAGGTTTCATAAGTTTTGAATCGATTCCGATCGACTTCATTTGAACAAAATGAAATCTCTATGCCATAAGGATGCTTCCTGCCAAATATAATTCAAATCGGCCCAGTAGTTCTCGAGAAGACATTTTAAATTTCCCATTGCTTTAGTATGGGAGCTTCTGGCGGGAAAATGATCCAAGATGGCTGCCAAACCGTTTATCCGACAGTTTCGAAAATTGCAAATTTGAGATCAGAATACCCATAAACCTACATAAAACGAATTTCGGCCTCAAAATCCATCAAATAAAAAAAAATCCAATATGGCTGCCAAACACACTATGGTTTGATTGGTCCACCGCGGCCATGTTTTTGATGAATCAACTTATGTTGAACAAACATTAATCGCCCCTAGTTGCTAATTATATATCACAAATTTCGGCCTGATCGCTTCAGCGGTTCTGGGGAAGAAGTGGTTTTTGTGAAAACTAGGTCATCCAAGATGGCCGTTGAACCATTTGGTCAATCAAGTTCCCTTGAACAAACTTGATGCAGCGCTTACCATAGATCATATTTCGTGAGTTTTGAATCGATCCCTTAAATGGTTTGGGAGATTTTTAAAAACATTTCTAAAAATCGGCCGAAATCCAAGATGATCACTGGCCAAATTGGCCAAACGGGTTCGTTTGAACAAACTTGAATCGCTATGCCTTAAGGATGCATCCTGCCAAATATAATTCAAATCGGCCCAGTACTTCTCGAGAAGACATTTTAAATTTCCCATTGCTTTAGTATGGGAGCTTTTGGCGGGAAAATGGTCCAAGATGGCTGCCAAACCGTTTATCCGAGTTTCAAAAATTGCAAATTTGAGATCAGAATACCCATAAACCTACATAAAACCAATTTCAGCCTCAAAATCTATTAAATAAAAAAATACAATATGGCCGCCAAACATGCTATATTTTGATTGGCCCGCGGCGGCCATGTTTTTTGACGGATCAACTTCTCTTGAACAAACTTTACTGGCCCTTAGTCCCTAATCATATCTGCCAAATTTCGGCCTGAGAAGAAGTTATTTTTGCTAAAATTATGTCAACCAAGATGGCCACCGAACTATTTGACCATAGATCATATTTCATGTGGTTTCCTTCAATCCCTCAAGCGATATCGGAGATGATTTATAAACACGTTTCTAAAAATCGGTCAAAATCCAAGATGGCCACCGCCCTAATTGGCCAATCGGCTTCCTTTAAACAAACTTGGATCCCTATGCCCTAAGGATGCTTCCTGCCATATATAATTGAAATTGGCCCAGCGGTTCTTGAGAAGTAGTCGTTTAAAGGAAAAATTGACAGACGGACGACGGACGGATGGTCGCCACGACATAAGCTCACTTGGCCTTTCAGGCCAGGTGGGCCAAAATATATGATAGATGTTTGCCGGGTGACATGAAGATGCCCTGGTATAAATTCACTTGGCCATTCTGGCCAGGTGAGGTAATCTTTCACAATAATAATTATTATTATATATAAACAATTTCCATACAAAATCACTGATGAGCCTAGACTGGGAAAACAATTTAGTGATAATTCAGCCTGCTGTCCGGTTAATGGGCATGACGATTGTCAAAATTTAAAATGTGGAATCAAAGCTCCGTCTATGACAACTAATATGATAATACAATTGGAATCAAATAACTACATATTCTGTCTCATCTATTTGTTCCGACAATACTCAGACAATACTCAGACAATACTCAGACAAATGATGTAATTTGTTTAATACATCAGATTCATGAATTAGGATTGATTCTTGTGGCAATATAATTATAGAATTGTCATCTCCATTTTCCTAGCATATGGAGTTTGCCATTTGTTCCAATACTTAGCACTGTACCTAGCCTTTCTATGCTTGTCATTAATTAGTAATAAGGAATCTCTTTTGATGATTTATGGCTAACGAGAGGCCGGGGCCTGCATGTCTACCATTAGAGACATTTACAAAAAATAATTCTAACTAACACATGTAAAATTACAAAAATTATTCGAAAATCCTTTTCATTATGATGCAGACTGAATGTAATGGTGACCAGTATAGAACAAATATGTCAGACTTTATCAAGATCAGATAAGCCCTTGGTGAATTAAATGTCCAAAGAAAAACATATAATTAATTCTCAGTGCATGGTGGATGCCAGACATTGGACTGCAGACATTGGGATCGTTATCTTGAGCAATTCTCAGCTTCCCTAAGGGCTCATCAAAAACGAAGTAGTCGAGCTGTACATTATAATACGGAATACTAAGACAAGGAGCCAAATTCTGATGCCTATTCTCACCTCAATGTTTCCACGCCAACGATCAGCGGCAAGGCGTGCCAGCTCCATCTCCTTCTCCTTCATGCCTCGATGACGTCTGTATGAAATTTCAATGAAAATCAGCAGTACACCGACGACAATACCCCCGGCCACCATCATGAACACACCTGCAATCAAACAACATTCTCATCATAGGCGTGCGTGCGTGCGCGCGTGCGTGCGCGCGCGCGCGCGCGTGTGCCTGTGTATGTGCATGCATGTGTGTGCATGTGTACATGCATGCCTGTGTATGTGCCTTGTGTGCATACATGCGTGCATGCACACATATATTTATGTGTTCACGAGCGTGCATGCTAGTGTGCATGCATATTAAGTTACATGCAATATTTGTGAGTCTGTTTTGAGTGTTTTGAGTGTATTGTCACAATCGTCACACTATGATGTGTGTAATATGTATCATAGTGATCATTCTGGATCAAATTTTCATGTGTAATCATCTGTAGCATTCATGTGCAATATTCATCTGTAATCATGTGTAGCATTCATGTGTAATCATGAACAGTACTCATGTGTAATCATGTGCAGTATTCATGCATAATCATGTGTAGCTTTCATGTGTAGTATTCATGTGTAGAATTCATGTGTAGTATTCATGTGTAGAATTCATGTGTAATCATGTGTAGCATTCATGTGTAATCATGTATAGCATTCATGTGTAATCATGTGTAGCATTCATGTCGCATTCATGTGTAAATGTGTAGCATTCATGTGTAATAATGTGTAGCATTCACGTGTAATCTTGTGTAGCATTCATGTGTAGCATTCATGTGTAATCATGTGTAGCATTCATGTGTAATCATGTGTAGCATTTATGTGTAATCATGTGTAGCATTCATGTGTAATAATGTGCAGCATTCATGTGTAATCATGTGTCGCAATCATGTGTAATCTTGTGTAGCATTCATGTGCAATCATGTGAAGCATTCATATGTAATCATGTGAAGCATTCATGTGTAATCATGTGTAGCATTCATGTGTAATCATGTGTAGCATTCATGTGTAATCATGTGTAGCATTCATGTGTAATCATGTGTCGCATTCATGTGTACCATTCATGTGTAGCATTCATGTGTAATCATGTGTAGCATTCATGTGTAATCATGTGTAGCATTCATGTGTAATAATGTGTAGCATTCATGTGTAATCATGTGTCGCAATCATGTGTAGCATTCATGTGCAATCATGTGAAGCATTCATATGTAATCATGTGAAGCATTCATGTGTAATCATGTGTAACATTCATGTGTAATCATGTGTAGCATTCATGTGTAATCATGTGTAGCATTCATGTGTAGCATTCATGTGTAATCATGTGTAGCATTCATATGTAATCATGTGAAGCATTCATGTGTAATCATGTGTAACATTCATGTGTAATCATGTGTAGCATTCATGTGTAATCATGTGTAGCATTCATGTGTAATCATGTGTAACATTCATGTGTAATCATGTGTAGCATTTATGTGTAATCATGTGTAGCATTCATGTGTAATAATGTGTAGCATTCATGTGTAATCATGTGTAGCATTCATGTGTAATAATGTGTAGCATTCATGTGTAATCATGTGTCGCATTCATGTGTAATCATGTGTAGCATTCATGTGTAATCATGTGTAGCATTTATGTGTAATCATGTGTAGCATTCATGTGTAATCATGTGTCGCATTCATGTGTAATCATGTGTAGCATTCATGTGTAATCATGTGTAGCATTTATGTGTAATCATGTGTAGCATTCATGTGTAATAATGTGTAGCATTCATGTGTAATCATGTGAAGCATTCATGTGTAATCATGTGTAGCATTCATGTGTAATCATGTGTAGCATTCATGTGTAATAATGTGTAGCATTCATGTGTAGCATTCATGTGTAATAATGTGTAGCATTCATGTGTAATCATGTGAAGCATTCATGTGTAATCATGTGAAGCATTCATGTGTAATCATGTGTAGCATTCATGTGTAATCATGTGTAGCATTCATGTGTAATCATGTGTAGCATTCATGTGTAATAATGTGTAGCATTCATGTGTAGCATTCATGTGTAATAATGTGTAGCATTCATGTGTAATCATGTGAAGCATTCATGTGTAATCATGTGAAGCATTCATGTGTAATCATGTGTAGCATTCATGTGTAATCATGTGTCGCATTCATGTGTAATCATGTGTAGCATTCATGTGTAATCATGTGTAGCATTTATGTGTAATCATGTGTAGCATTCATGTGTAATAATGTGTAGCATTCATGTGTAATCATGTGAAGCATTCATGTGTAATCATGTGTAGCATTCATGTGTACTTATGTGTAGCATTCATGTGTAATAATGTGTAGCATTCATGTGTAATAATGTGTAGCATTCATGTGTAATCATGTGAAGCATTCATGTGTAATCATGTGAAGCATTCATGTGTAATCATGTGTAGCATTCATGTGTAATCATGTGTAGCATTCATGTGTAATAATGTGTAGCATTCATGTGTAATCTTGTGTAGCATTCATGTGTAATCTTGTGTAGCATTCATGTGAAGCAATCATGTGTAGCATTAATGTGTAATCATGTGAAGCATTCATGTGTAATCATGTGTAGCATCCATGTGTAATGATGTGTAGCATTCATGTGGTATAATATATTCAGTAAACTCAACCCCTCTATGTCAACAGCGCCTCAAGGCACTAAAAATGTTATTTATATCAATTAACCTATTAATGTTGTGAGTTTCATGAAAATTAAAATTTCTGTTCAGTGAATGTCCATTTGCAAGCCAATAGAAGACAATTCCTTGTTAATTTACCTCTGAAATTTACAAATATCCATACAGCCTCCTGTTACTCTGCAAATGAATATTTCTTGTGACTACTGCAGGGCTAATGGTCAAGAGCATCCACATTTCTACTCAGTTAGTGTCCATATCCAGGTGAAGAGAACTTTTTTTTAACATTTACCACTGAAATGACTGGCTCGTTTATCGAGCCAGTCGTTCCAGTGGCAAATTTCCAGAAAGCTTCTCTTCGCCTGTAAATGGACATTCCTAAGACCACTGCAGAGGCTGTTTTGGTGGGCTCGACAATAAACGATGAAGTTCACACAAGCAGGTTAAAGCTGTAATCACATGCTGTGTGTGCGTGCGTGTGGCGTGATGTTACATACCTGCCATATTGGTGAGACCTAGTGTTGAAGGTGTGTTGCCGCTGTCATAACATTTCGCACTCACTATAAGAATCCAATGTCTGTCCAGATTCTCCATGTAGCCACCTATAGGGGTAAGAGCAATCATATATATAAAGCAACCAGAATTACCTCTTTAGTCTTTACTTGGCAAGCTGGCCAAAACCAGACTCGGCAATGGCTTTGAGGACTGTCCAAGAAAATTTTGGAACAATTATCACTAAAATGCCTGCCTTGATCAGCGAGCCAGGAATTCCAATGAAAAATTTAAAAAATAGTCACCCCTTAGGCTGCAAATGGACACACACTCAGCCGAAATGTTTATTTTCTGGACGAAACTTGAGCAGTGAAGGGTTAAAACAATTTCTAGATGAGGATGTAATCAGTATTTATAATGTCCAACATAACCTGTCTTATGAGACCACCTTATAGAGCACCAAGTCTTTGTCACTTAGACAGGTGCTCACTTAACTGTTTACCACTCAAGCTGGCCAAAAATAAACGAAATCACGGATTTCTTTTTTCGCGAGAGAGTTGACACTTACGATCCTGATACTCTAAGATAATTCCCAAATATCAACCTAGCTTCAATAAGACTCAGAATTAAAAAGAAACCGCCCCCACTGGGCAGGTTACTCATCTGACAGTCCAGCGGATGTGTGGCCCAAACTCGTACATGCGCGGGGCTGTCTCTTTCTATTCCAAATTATTGGCTGACAAATTGCAACATAAAATGCCGATAGACCGAGCCTCTGTGGGGAGGAGAGACCAGGATCATATCAGGGTGGTAAGTATCAACTCTCTCGTGAAAAAAGAAATCCGTGATTTCGTTTATTTTTCACATCAAGAGTATACTTACCACCCTGATACTCTATGATATAGCCAGAATTCGTAAGAGAATTCGGCGGGAGGGAGGCGATGGTCAGAAGACCGGCTCATCCATGGAAGAGCAAGCTCTTTTGCTTTTGGAGCGCAAAAGGCATTTGAGATTGCGTATGTAAACACAATCAGGAAATGACATGGACATTGGCTAACACGACCGATATTGAGAGTAATGACTGTTTAACATGCGCTCACCCACACACACCCAAACCCCCCTTTTATAAAAAGAGGGAGCGATGACCTCAATGTCCTATACTCTCTCTATGTACTCGTGCTAAAGTACTATAAGACATCGGACGAAAGCTTCATTTCGTATACTCTCAGATGGAACAACAAAGAACACAAACCATCACCATTTTACTAAGTAATACAAAACGTGACAAAAAATAACCATCACCAAATATAGGACTAACCTATTTTGATGAGATTCCCTTTAATCACAGCTGGCAATGATAGGTACAGTACAGAAAAGCCGGGATTCCCCCACTAAATTGCACTGTATGTGAGTCAATAGCCTTATGTACAATATTTACAAATATATAGTTTAACGTTTATGTAAAATCGATAAGGCAAGCGGATTTGATGTGTCACAGAGGTAATGATATGTAAAACTAGACTCGCAGTGCCATTGTGCTACTGACATAATGTCATCCACCGGCACTCCATTAAACAGAGCCGTGGATGTCATTACGCCACAGACACTGTGAGCCTTGGCCACGTCAACTTGTTTTCCCGTGGGGGCTTTGTGGCAATGCTGGATGCATTCCACAATCCACCTAGAAATGGTATCTTTAGAAGCTCTCCCATGGGGTTCAATGTAAGATAGCCATAAAGCACAAGCATCCGTCGGCCATTCCTCTGTACATTGTTTATAACGTGTTAATGCATGGACAGGACACCAAGCCTTTGAATTAGGATCAAACCTAGTCAAAGCGGGTAAAACTATAGGCTGACCAGAAAATTTTAAAGACTGGTTTTTCGCCATAAAGTTAACTCTAGGTAGAAGCCTTCCCTTGTAACCACATAACGGTCTGGCTCTGCTGACAAAGCATGTATTTCACTTTTTCGTCTGGCTGAAGCTGCAGCATTAAAAAAACCTGTTTTAAGCGTCAACATTTTCATGGAAATGGAGCTTAGTGATTCAAAGAATTTATCCGCTAATACTTGAAGTACTAACGATAAACTCCAAGATGGAATCACTGGAGGATTCTTTGGTCTTAGATTACCTATGCCTTTGATTAAAGTATTTAGATTACATACTTCATCACTTCCCATGTTCTCCAGGCAAGGGATAACTGACGCTAAAGCCGATTTGTAGCCAGCAATAGAGTTAGGCTTGAAGCTATAGGCATCAAAAAGGTGACAGATGAAATCGGCTACTACCTGAATAGATGCATCCATTGGATTAATACATCTTTTTGAGCACCATTCAGCAAATCTGTTGATTTTATAATTATATGCTCTGGAGGTTGACTCCCTTCTGGCTCTTGCCATCAACATGGCTGCTTGCACAGAAAAGCCCTCCTTAACTGCTGATTCCTTGACAACAGCCACGCAGTCAACCTGAACATTGACGGGTTGTTGTGCAAGGTCTTGCCCTGGAAGATTATGTTGTCCAGCAGAGGAACAGGATTGCAGACCAGAAGGTCCAGCAGATCCGTATACCATGATCGGCTTGGCCAATTTGGGCTGATCAGAAGCACTTGGCATTCCTGCTGCCTGATTTTCTGGAGAACGTTTGGAATCAGGATTGCTGGCAGGAATGAGTATGCATACATTCCCTCCCAGCTGATAGCTAGCACATCTATTACCAGCAGCACTGGTATGACCCTTGTGGATGCCGACCCATAAGGTTCAGCTCCCACGACCAAAACCCCCTGCAACAGCTGGGAGACGTGAGAAAGCGCCGCAACAGACGCTCTCCCACTCTCCTCCGCATCACGCAATGCGGTATTGGCCGAACGCAGCGCGTTCGAACACAGGGCTCCCATGTCAGAACGGGAGCCTGGCTGCGTATCTTCACCTAAAGCCGTGCGGTCATCAACGCTGGGCTTAGGTACCACACCGTACCTCTGATACCCTATGGGTACGATGCGGCAGCGCCTTGCAACCTCGGGAGGGGCCTTCGCGAGACGTCCATTCGCCTTGATGGATATCTCTGCCGCCGAGAACATATCAACGATATGCTCTGCTAGCAGCAGAGATGGCATGGCACTAACAGTCGACTTACCGCCACACCACGGCCCCGGCCAGAACCAGCAATACTCTCGGCAAGCTGAGGTATGCGGAACAACTGGCCGTCAGAGGCCACCTTCTGAGCCATGAATTCTACTCCTGCGTGAGTAGAACCGTGGGCAATGTCGCCTGTATTCCCCGCGAGGGGTGCACAGACATCAAAATCCATGGCCACGGCATCAGAAGGGGAACCCAGCAGATAATCCTCTTCTTTCTGGCCAGAAAGATTAGACTCCGGGTCAGCAAAGAGAGCTAACCCGGACTGACCAGGAAAAGTGCCATAGGAGGTACTGGTACCTGCGGCATGCAGATACCCCTGGGCTTATAAGCAGCCAGCAGGTTCCAGCGACAACCGTCCACGGACCACCGACGTGGCAAGCCTGCTGCCAATGTCGTGGAATGGTGGAACGCCCCCTCTAATGGGGCCACCTCTGAATCGTCGAAAACTGGTAACGGCCTAAGGAAACTAGATTCAGAGGCGGGGATTATCTGCTCCGAAGCAGACGAAGAGGACAACAAAGGATTTGATCCAGGAAGCATGCTACAGAGCAACTCTGGAACCAAATTCTTGATTGTCCTCTTCATCTCTCCCAACATCTCACTACGGAAGGCCTCCATGTCCACTGAGAACGAGGCCTTCCTCTTACCCTTTTTACCTGCTACCTCTCGTTTCATCTTCCTCTCCTCCTCCCAGACCGTATCCTTCGCCTGTAAAGATAAGAACTCATTCATTAGTTCGCCCCCCCCCCCCCCACCCCCCCACTGCTTGCATACATCACACTTAAGTAATGGTCCACAAGGACTACATTGGAAGCACAGGTGAGGGATGAACTTCTCCTTTAAGAAGCGACCACAGGACGGACAACCAGGTCTCTGAAACAGGGCAGAAGACGAGGACAATGAGTATTTTAGTTAAGGTTAGAAACTCAAAACCAAAATAAGAGAGGAAAAAATGATCATAAAGATCACTTATCAATATGAGAAACCAGCGTTGGACAAAACTTTAAATGTTAATAAAGAGCAAGGCTGATTATGACGTCATAATTTCAAGAAAGAAATTAAATCGATCCAAAACAAACATCCAGGTGTAAGGACGAATTGTATTCATATCCAGAACATCTAACTAGGAAGGATAGATATTCAGGCTACACAAACATCAGATACACAATGATAATACTGGCAAGAGTTTACATAATTATTATCACCTCATATCATTAACTAGAATACCTGATTCTTTGTATAGACAAACCATCTAATCTGATGAACTGGAACACTCCACCAAGACTATGACCTCTTAACTCTCTCCACCTTAGGGGGAAAGGGAATTGGATCAAGAGGGCAAAGTGAGAAGACCTTCTTACGAGGCCTCCGAGTCACTGGACATAGACTTTTTGGTTAGATAACCTAACAGTATTAGTAGGAAATGGAACCTCGGTGGAGAGAAACAAACCCTCTGTTGATGTGATGTCCCATACATATCCAGACAGATACCTGTGGACATAAACACAAAGAGAGATTAGCATTATATAGCGCCATGTTGAAATAAAACAACTATACTAGGTGCTTATCACGATAAACGCGAGTCCCGGAAACACATTACACCGGGAAAAACTCGCTAAAATATAATACAAGTCACCTGATGGATAGATCCTGGGCCCTCCTCCGGCGAAGTAATCCTATCTGCCATCTCTACAGGTGTTCTAGACTTCTATTAATTGCTTAAAAAGACTTGAAAAGACTTGGAAAAGCTTTGAGCACAAAAGCATGTGTACACCCTCTGCCAATAAATTAGCAAAGAGGAAGTGCTAGTCTGCACATGCGCGGTGATGGGGCTGGCATCCGCCGGACTGCCCTCTAACTCCCTGCCCAGTAGGGGCACCTAACTGTTTTAATCTGAGTGTTTATTGAGTGAAAGCTGATATTTAGCAATATCAAAAAGTATTAGGGAGGTAAGTATACTCTTGAAGTGAAATGGCCTCTGCTGTGTGCAATGACTGGCTCAATAACCGATTCCACTGCTAAATTTTCAAAAGTAATCTCTTGGTCTCTACATAGATATTTTTTACGAGAAAATTTAAATTTTCTTGAACAAATTTGAGATTTAAAGGGTTAATACTTTACTGTACTTTACTAGTTACCTTACTGTAAAAATTGCCTTTTACGGACAAAAGATAGTGGTTTGCCGAGACTTCACGTCTTTCTACGGCATGTCTTAAAGAACTATTTTGGCTCTATCAGAAAGGTGGTCTCTGGCACAGGTTTGACTGTATGTGAGAGAATCAAGCGCTCACATGGTATGTAGTTGCCATACATCATGTACACATACAATAAACCAACATTGATCTAGAAATATACACAGTTATTAAGCGAGAGGGAACTGAAGATTAACCATTTAACACTCATATCAACCAAACACGGCTTCTGTAGTCATCTTGACAAATATCCATTTGCAGACAAAGAGAATATTTCTGAAAATTGACCACTGGAATGACATAACCGAGCCAGTCATCTCAGTGGTAAAATTGTCAAAAACAGTCTCCTCATGGTCTGCAAATGGACATTTTCTATGAGAAAATTGAAATTTTTCTTGAACAAATTTGAGTGTTAAAGAATTAATGTGTAAATTTGTTCAAGAAAATCAAAATATTTGCATATTGAATGCCCATCAGCATGCCAAGAGAAGACTATTTTTGAACATTTATCACTGAAATGACTGACTCGGTTATCACGCTGGGCATTACAGTAGTAAATCTTCAAGAAATGTCTTCTCTTGGCCTGCAAATGGACATTCCGCAAGAAACCTAAACCTAGGCAAAGGCCAGTTTTGGCCGGCTTGACCATTAAATAGTTAATCCATACAGGCTATTCATAAGTACAAACGCTGGTCAAAAAAATTAAACATTTTCACACAGAAATGCCAATTGGTGGACCAGGATTTTTATCTGAGCAGTCATTCTAATTGTAAGTTTTCTAAAATATTCTTCTGTTATCTGCAAATGAACATATTTAAAGACAAAATATAGCTCCATTGGGTTCATGGTTCTAACAACTGAGAAAGAAAATTGAATCTTATTTACTTTCATGGAATGTCAGGATAGCCTGCGAGACCTGGTGGCTCCAACGTGAGCCTTTCTTAAGTCCAATCCCATAAGAAGATCGTGCAAACTTATCACCAGCCGTGACAAGATCACAGTCCTTAGCCGCTTCATATGCCAACCGTGATGAGTCCCAGATGAAGGCATGGAGCCCAGTTTTACCACTGTTAAATATACGGTGTTGTTGGAATATAGAAACTGATACACATGAAGAAAATATTACTATATGTATATTGGATAAATAGTAATTATATATATATATATATATATATATATATATATATATATATATATATATATATATATTTAGTTGTATGACAGAATGGACAAATAAAACTCTAGGAGCTTGCAGAATTACAGAATTGTTACCAATACAATGAGCTACTATAAAAAGATCTTGATAACCTTCAAAACTGGGGGCGTTTAAAATGGCTTATGTAATTCAAGGAAGTAAAATACATGGTACTTAATGCAATTCGATCAAAGCTTAAATTAGGAACCAAAAAGGGTTGAAAATACATGCTCTATACAGGATTATGAGCATTTTAAAATATTTTTTCTAAACAGTTAAAAATAATACTGAATTTGAAAGAGATTATTTGTTTTCTAGCAAAGATAAAGGGGGATAACTCAATGGCATGAAAATTAAGCTATCATGATATTGATTTACATCCCTTGAGCCATTATACACTACATATAAAGTTTCAAGGGGGATAACTCTCGAGTTTGAGACGGGATCAATTCCATTTTAACAACACAG
Source organism: Chaetoderma sp. LZ-2023a (assembly GCA_034401795.1). Taxonomy (NCBI): domain Eukaryota; kingdom Metazoa; phylum Mollusca; class Caudofoveata; order Chaetodermatida; family Chaetodermatidae; genus Chaetoderma; species Chaetoderma sp. LZ-2023a. Next base: position 42,693,861 of record CM067374.1, on the reverse strand, counting down.
GTATTAGATGGCAAAAAGAACATTTTGGCCAGGTTTGGTGTCAATCTGTCCCGAAATAACAAACATGCTCCCATTGTTTACTGTGAACAGACAGCATACATATAGAGATTACCGGACACTGACAGATTATCTGACTGATAAGTCAGCCGAGCTAAATGGAATTTGGCTAGAACAACAAGAGCAATCAGAGATTGCAGACCCTCGACTTCCCGTCTTTGTCACAATGTAATAGGTTTTCGGATATTCCAGATTTTTGGGATTTTTATTGATTTTCTGGGCTTTGAAATTTTCCTGGATCACACGCAGTTGTAAAATCCTAGTGTATGGTCACACCCTTTCGTGTGATAAGATTTATGCCAAATCAGACTGGTAGGTTATGAGATATCAAGACCCAAAATTTGATATTTGATCCGATCTGGATCCGGGTTCCATTATCAGGATCTGGGCCCAAGTCCTCTTGCACCGCAAGTTCCTTTGTATGTCTGATTACTGTGTTCTGTGGCTGTAGTAGTAGAAACATCCTACAGCTGCAATCAGTCCTTCTTCGCTTTTGCCAACTGTCTTGTTCTCAGCCAAAATCTTTAGCTTCCTCAGGCCCATCCTTGTTTTGAGTGTACCAAATCCTGCTTTCCTGAGGTCGCCTCATAGTATGCGTTTATATTAATGTTTAACCCAAATCGGATCAGTAGTTTATGAGATACAGCTCTGGACACACAGGCAGACAGACAGACAGACAGACAGACAGACAGAAATAAACACACATGCTCAGGTAGACAAACCCCTTAACAATAGCATCTTCCTCTACGGGGGGACAGCAAATATATGGCTTACCCTCTTTTAACGGCTGCAATGGCTTCTTCTGCTGTGTCTTTGTTTCGTCGTTTCATTGTACGGTACATGGTGGACAACTCTACCTGCCGCTTGAAGTGATCTTCCACAGCACTGTTCTTTACTGTGGCATATCTGAAGTCCTCTTGCGGGTTTCGCAGCTACAAGTTTGAAGAATCACACAAATAACTATATAAATAAACAAGAGGCCTAAGGAGCCTGTATCGCTTACATGGAATATTTCAAAGTCATATTTTCTATATGTAGAGCACTCTATATTTTTGCCAGAAATTCGAAAGTTCTGACCCAAAAATTACAGATATTGAAGTATTAAAAGTACAGATTGTGGCTAGACATCTTCTGATTTAGGAGTTATCTTCTAAAGGATTTCAACATTTTCGGAAATCCAGACGGCCACAAAAAAGGTTTACCAATTAAATAAGTTTTCTGACCATTTTCAGAAATCTGAGATAGTTACCAGACAAATAGACCAATCAGTTTCTCTCAAACAAAGTTGCTTCAGAACCCTTTAGCCTAGATGAAGTTTCTTGAGCTTTAAATGAATCGGCCAAACGGTTTCGGAGATGTTTAAATGTGCTGTATAAACATAGCACATAGATTGTCACATAATTGTCTGAAAGCTGAAATAAACGGTAGATGTGTTATCATCGAGAAAACAATTTTTAAGATGGCCGCTAATAGCTGACAGCCACATTGAATATGTTGAATCATCATCAGTTTCGATAGGTTTCTTCCTCAGACATATAATGTAGTGTAATAAAACCACAGGCTGGAATTTAATAAGGCAGTTTAGCTAAACCAGGTTTAAGGATTAGCTTTTATTAGCTTTAAATGTGCATTTGGGCCGACTTAAAATACTGGCCCAATAACAGCAAGGTAAACATATTTATAAATGTACGTACACTTAAATTAATTCCGTGAAAGCTATTGGGAAATTTTGAGAATATCAAAATTTAAACCTGGTAACAAACCAGGTATAAACTTGGTAACAAGCTAAACCGATTGTCATAAGGTCGTATAAACATAAACCAGGCAAAAAATATTGCACAAATTTAAACCATGTAGGCGGTAGCTTTGTCACAATGCCAGAATGGAAGCATTGCAAGATATTTGTAATTTGAATGTGGTTACAAGGGTTAATCGAAAAGAATACATTTTTACAGATGGAGCTGACCCAGATATATGTATGGTAAAGGTGACCTTCTTTATTGTTTTCCAATAAGTAATGATGCGACAAGTTGATGCTGCTAAGACTGATGCTAATGATATTGACGCTTATGAAGCGGCTGATCATGATGACGATGATGACGACGATGTTGATGGTGGCGATGATGGAAATGTTTCTTGTGCCGCTACTGCTGCTGCTGATGGTGGTGGTGGTGGTCATTGTTTTATTGTTGTTGTTGTATTAGTTGTTGTTACTGCTGCTTATAATGGTGGCGATGACGTTGTGGCTGTTGTAGTTGCTTCTGCCACCTGTGCTTCCGCCTGTGCTGCAGATCATGATGATGATGATGATGATGATGATGATGATGATGATATTATGCTGCTGGTGATAATAGTAACGCTGGCTATGAGGAGTGGTAATGAAGGTGATGCCAGCGACTTTGTTAAAATGTTAATGGTTAAGGCGGTCAAAAACTGACAACAGAAATGGTCGTGAGAAATGTCCATTTCCAGTCCAAGTGAAGCATATTTCTGAAGATTTAAAACTGAAATACATGTAGCAGACTTGATAACTGAGCTTGACTTTCCGACTTTCCAATGAACTAGGAAGCTTGACTTCATACATAAAATAAATATAGAAGGCTTATCAATACACTTATCAATGACGATGACCTTTTGACCACAATGTAATTGTCAAATCCCCTCTCATTAGCAAGTGTCCAAGTTTTAGTGCAGTATTATTAACACACCACGCGATATGAACTGCTAAGTTGAGGTAAAAGTAAAATGTTACTGTTGAGAAAACCATTGAATTTTTCATTATCACACTGACCTTGACCTTTTGATACCAAGGTGATTGTGTCATGCCATGTTATTATCAGGAAGAATCTGTCCGAATGTGGGCCATGTATGCTTAACCAAACATGAGACATATACTACTAAGTTGAGCTAAAAGCTTAATGTTAGCTTTTATAAAAACTAGGTTTTAGCAAGGAGACAGTGACATTAACGTTTGACATTTTGACTCCAAGGTGTCATGTGTCATTCCAACTCATTATAAAGAAGCATGTATCCAACTTTGGCTTCAGTATGATTAAGCAAACATGAGATATAAACAGTGAAGATGAGCTAAACACAAAATGTTACTGTTGAAAAAGTTTCCCAAAATCACAATGATCTCTGACCTTTTGATAAAGAAGCACATGTTTAAGTTTGGGTCCAGTACGATTAACCAAACAGGAGATATAAACTACTATGCTGAGCCAATTGAAAAATGTTAATACTGAGAAAGTAATTTACCAATATCACAATAATATTGAGTTTTGATCTTTTAGAAGTTGAGCCAAACACAAAATGTTAATGTTGAAAAACCCCAAAGCTTTTACCAATTCAACAAATCACAAAAAGCTTGACCTTTGTCCTTTTGACCCCCAACATCATTGTGTGATGCCCTCCAAACCCAAGCAAGTCTGTGTCCATGGCTGGGTCCAGTAAGCTTAACTAAGATGAGAAATGAGCTGCTAAGTTGAGCTAATTGCAAAATTTTAATATTGAAAAATCAAAGTTTTTATCACCGACTCAGTGACCGTGACCTTGAACCTTTTGACTCCAAGGCCATTATCCGATGCCCCACCACCCCTCAATTATATGGATGCATGTGTCCAAGTTTGGCTTCAGTTTGATTAACCACAGTTGAGATATGAACTGCTAAGTTGAGCTAAACGCAAAATGTTAAAGTTAAATAAACGAAATCACGGATTTCTTTTTTCACGAGAGAGTTGATACTTACCTCCCTAATACTCTTTGATATTGCTAAATATCGGCTTTCACTCAATAAACACTCAGAATAAAAACAGTTAGGTGCCCCTACTGGGCAGGGAGTCAGAGGGCAGGCCGGCGGATGCCAGCCCCACCACCGCGCATGCGCAGACTAGCACTTCCTCTGACTAATTTATTGGCTGACACACATGCAACTACTAAGAGCCTGAAGACCGAGCCTCTGTGGGGTGGAGAGGCTGGGTCCGTATTAGGGAGGTAAGTATCAACTCTCTCGTGAAAAAAGAAATCCGTGATTTCGTTTATTTCACTTCAAGAGTATACTTACCTCCCTAATACTCTTTGATATTGCCAGAATTCGACAGGGAATTCGGCAGGAGGGAGGCGAGGTCAAAAGACCAGCTCTTCCCTATGCGCTTTTCTGCGCCTAAGGCACTTAAACTTCTGAAACTGTGTGAAAACAGTCAGGATTTGAAAAAACAAATGAGAGATGACCGAATGTCATATGCGGCCCCCCCCCCCCCCCCTCCTGGGAGGAAGACTCGAATGACCTCAATGTCCCATATGCTCTCTACATACAAGTGCCATGTACTATAGGACAAGAGACGAAAAAGCTCAATTTTCGTATACTCTCAATGATGAACCACATAAAAACACATACCATCACCATTTTAATAAAAATACAATTAACAATGAACAACACATAAACAAGACTGACCTTGTTGAACTTGGCTGCTGACATCATCTTCCCAGTGGTCAAGGCTGATGCAGTCCCAAAAAGTCGTTGTTCCCATTAATTAATTGTGATATATACAAGTAATGAGGAAGCCTCATCAAAAAAGTACACCTGATTATCCTTTCAAAATCGATAAGGCGAGAGGATTAGAGGTGTCACGGAGGTAATGGTCTGTAAAACTTGACTCACAGTGCCACTGAGCAACTGACATAATGTCATCCACAGGGACCCCATTAAATAGGGCAGTGGAAGTCACTACGCCCCGGACACTGTGAGCCTTGGCCATGTCAACTTGCTTACCGGTGGCGGATTTATGACAAAACTGAATACATTCTACAATCCACCTGGAAATGGTGTCTGTAGACACCCTGCCATGGGGTTCAATATATGACAACCATAACGCTGACTCAAAAAAGCATCCGCTTTTGTTTCTACGAGAATTCTTAATACTTACCAGATGTACTATTATGATAATGTCTATTATCTAGTCTAGCTCAAAATAAACAATTAAAACTCCGCACTCTCCTGGTCCTGCCCATACTGTGTCCGGGAATACCATAGCCGCAGGTACCGAGTCAATTCCCAATCACAGTCAGATTCGTCTTATATTTGCCTTGGCAAACTGCGAAAGCAGCTCAGCCTCACCTCAGCGGGGCGGCTGAGGAAGGCCATAGTACATCTGGTAAGTATTAAGAATTCTCGTAGAAACAAAAGCGGATGCTTTTTTGATTCTACTTCGAATAATACTTACCAGATGTACTATTATGATAAACTCCGGATTTCGACAGCCAGGAAATGCCGGTGGGAGGAGGTGAGGCTCGAACCAGCACTCACCAACCATCCAACAGAGAAGGTTGTGAAGAGACTAAAACCCTGGCATACGCTTGGGTTCTGCTATCTGACTCATAGAGTGCTAAACTTCCATGGTCTAGACCGCGCTCCCCCCCTCTTTTGTCCGCACAAAACCAGAGGGATGTCCATGGGGATGCAACACCCACCAGACCCGTGTCAGCCCCAAGTCTCAGCTAGGGCAGTCCAGTAGAGTGCAAAGAAGCTACTACAACTTCAATCTTTGAAAAAAACTATCAGTATATCGATTAGATTTTCAAATTGGAATGAGTCTCATGTCTGTATGAGAGGATAAATATACTCTTGTACCAGACTATTCACTTACTCAGTCTGGTATTTCGACTGGAAGTAAACATATTTATAGTCACTTAATTAATGTAAACACTCACCATTTTTGAGTGGTCGATCTGTTCTTGATCATCACAGGAGCTAGGCCCAATCCACGGTCGTACTCAGTCATGTGCATAGCGCTTGGTCAGTGTAGGCGGAAGACTTTTGTGATGTGTGCGAAGTAGTGGTCGGACGTGGCTTAGTTTAGGTTTGACAGATTGGCGACGGCTACTGGATTAAGTGTGCTGGAGATGTCGCGAAGGTAGAAATCAGTGAATGACGACTCGGCATGCCATTGTGCTACAGACATCACCTGCTCTAATGAGACACCCTTATAAAGGGCCGATGATGCTGCTAGTGCTCGGACCTCATGGGCATTCGCACGATCAATCTGCTTTCCTGTAGCGATCTTGTGCGACATCTGAATAGCGTCAACTATCCAACGAGAAATAGTATCTTTCGAAGCACGTAAATGGGGAGCTTTGAGACATAACCACAGAGATTTCGGGTCGTCTCTCCACTCAGAAGTACGTTTCTTATACATCTTCAGACATCTGACAGGACACCAAGCACAAGAATTTGGGTCATGTCTAGTTAAACTTGGCAAATTGATCGGCTGTCCTGGATATTTAAGTGACTGATTCTTTGCCAGGAAACAAAGACGTGGAAGTAATCTTAAACCTTCACCTGTGACGACAAAACGGTCTTGTTCGGCAGAAAGCGCATGAATATCGCTTCTCCTTCTCGCCGACGCTGCTGCAACCAAGAAAACTGATTTAATAGTTAACAGTTTAATGTCAATAGATCTAATCGGTTCAAAGGGAGCATGCCCTAAAACTTGTAGAACAAGAGATAGATTCCATGATGGGATAGGAATTGGCTGTCTGGGTCGCAGATTGCTCATTCCTTTGATAACTTCATTCAAGGTGTCATTCTCCACTCCCTCAATGGTGAGACTAGGAATGACGGAAGCTAATGCAGACTTATATGCTGCTAGGGTAGAAGGTACAAGTTTGTCAACTTCGTATAAATGACAGATAAAATCTGCTATGTGTTGAACAGATGCAGAAAAGGGATCAATATCTCTTCTCTCACACCACTGTACAAATTTGTTGATTCTATAATTATATGTCTTTGTGGTTGAAACTCTTCTGCCTGAAGCAACAAACTTCGCTGCTTGCTCAGAAAAGCCATCCTCAATTGCACGCTGCTTGACAACATCCATGCAGTCAATTTGAACATTTCTGGTCTGTCGTGAAGGTACAGACCCTTGTTCTGAGAGATTACATCTCTTGTGTCTGGAAGAGGGATTGGACTGCAGACCAGAAGGTCCAGCAGATCCGTAAACCATGATCGGCCTGGCCAATAAGGGGCGATCAGTAGTACTTGGCACATCCCTTCTCTTATCTTTGCCAGAACTTTCGGGATGAGAATTGTTGGAGGATACGCATACGCGTACATCCCCTTCCAACTTATCGCCAGTGCGTCTACTGCTAGAGCTAACGGGTCCGGGATCGGTGACACGTAAGTGACCATCTTTGCGTTTTGATTCATCGCAAATAGGTCGACATTTGGCTTGCCCCATTGTTTGAATAGAACCTCTGCTACCACTTGGTTGAGCTGCCATTCCGTCGGACGACAAACCGTCCTTCGACTGAGAGCATCCGCTAAGATGTTCAATCTTCCTGGAATGTGTGCTGCCCGAAGAATAATATTCCTCTCTTGGCACCACAGCAGAAGGTTCCAAACCATCATACACAACTCTGGTGATCTCGTCCCGCCTTGGCGGTTCAAATAAGACACCACTGTTGAGTTGTCTGTCCTTACTAGGACAATCTTGTCTTGAATTAGACTCTCGAACTTCTGCAGTGCAAATACCACCGCTAATAGCTCGAGCACATTGATATGTTTCTGCGCATTGGTCCGATCCCATTCCCCTGACACTGACTGATTGTCCAATACCGCTCCCCAACCTGTCAATGATGCATCCGTGAATATGGACATCTGAGGTTGAGGAGGTTGTAGAGGAACACCTCGCAGGAGATTCTGTTCCGATAACCACCACTGAAGGTGGAATATCAATGGTTCTTTTACTGGTATTCTCAGAGATAACGGATCTGTTCTCTGTGACCAGAACGACATCAAATACATCTGAATCGGCCTGCGCCTGAGTGCCGCATATGGCACCACCTTCTCCAGAGATACTAGCAAACCCAGTATTCTGAGAAATTGACGCGCCGTCAGATAGGCTCCTAGAGAGACCGACTCCAACACTGCAATCAGGCTTCTGACTCTGCTCTCCGCCGGAAAAGCTACGCCGTCCCTGAGATTGAAAAAGATTCCCAGATAAACAAACTCCTGGGATGGAGTCAGTTCTGATTTCTCTAGATTCACAATCCATCCTAGCTTCTTTAACAAGTCTAGGACTACTATCAGATTGCTGCGCAGAGTGACTGGATTCCCCGCCTTTAGCAGCCAGTCGTCTATGTAAGTGTGAACAGCTATGTTTCTCCTGCGAAGTAAAGAAGTCATGGCGAGAACCACCTTGGTGAAGACCCTCGGATCCGTGGTCAGGCCGAAGGGAAGAGCATTGAATTCCCAAACATTGTCTTGGAATGCAAATCGCAGGTACTTCTGAAAAGGAATTGACATTGGAATATGAAAATAAGCATCCTTCAGATCTATCGATACTGCCCACATGCCTTTCCTCAGCCCTGTCATTACCGCTGCTACCGTCTCCATCTGAAATCTGGGAGAAAGAATAAATTTGTTCAACGGTTTGAGATTGAGAATTGGTCTCCACCCTCCGGTACGCTTCGGAACTAGGAACATGATCGAATAGAAGCCCAGCGATGACTGATCGGTGACTAGGTGAATCGCATTCTTCTGACGAAGCGATTCTATCTCTGACTGAATGGCGACTAGACGGTCTAATTCCCTTGGAATAGGAGTCCATATTGGAGTCGAGGTTAACGGAACTAACGATTGATGGATGAGCCAGTCCGGATCGTAGCCGTTTCTTATCCACTGACAGACTAAACAGTCGCGCACGACCTGTTCCCATTGGTTTAGGAATAGCCGAAGTCTGCCTCCGACGGAAGGAATCTGCACACAGTTGTTGGTCGAGATTAGCCGACAAGACGCTAAATCGCTTGGGTGAAGATTCTTGACTCCATTTGTTTCCAAAGCCGCCGGTATTGGTGCCGCCGGTATTGGTTCCGCCAGAAACCTGTCAGGAACGAGCCCCACGGCCGCCCGCGGCTTCTTGTGGTATGACGGTCCGGAACCGCCGCCACGGCTATCCTTACGGTAGCTGCCTTGGCCCGAACCGCCACCCTTCCTGTCGTCCTCATACGGCCTCTTACTAGAGGGCTTGTATGCGGACGAACGGCCAGGCCCTTGTGCTCCGGATGGCCTATGGTCATCACAGGCATAAGGACGGAAGGGCGATCTAGGACGCTGTCTCTGCTGCTCCTGCCTATGCTGACGGTAGGACTGTTGCGGCTGAGTCCTCTTGGTCGACTTCCACGACTTGCCGACCACTTCTTGCTCCGCCACCATTAACGCAACCTTAGAGAGCGCTTGTCGTGCCGAGCCGCCGAACAAGCCTGGACCTATGAAAGGCGCAGAAGATAACGCAGCCCTCATCTCTGGTCCTGGTTCCACACAATCGAGAACCATTCTCCGTCGCTCTGCCAAAGTTCTCGTGATTACCCTGGCCAGGCAATCCTGAGACAGGCGCATGGTGTCCCGAACAACTCCGGGAGCAGCCTCTGGCACCTGTCCGCCTTCCGCCGTGCAGTCCAGCATACCCTGCAAGACGGTACACCCGTGCGACAGCGCAGCCATGGCTGCCCTAGCCGCATCCTCAATGAGCGTAAGCTCATTGAACGGGTCTTTGTTGGTCTGAGAAACCAAAGGACGTGACCGCCCCTTGGCCTTCCCAGCCAACCGCCTATTCAGCGCCTCACGTTCCACAACGGAAAGCCGTGGAACCCTGGCGTACTGATGATAAGCCTGCTCCGGAAACCGGACCCTACTCCTTATCCCCTTCGGGGCCTTGGGCAACGCATAGTCTGGCTGAACCAGACGGTATGCCGCAACTTCCAACATGTCAGAAGTTTGCGTGTCCAGCGGGAGTGTAGGCATGGCAGAAGAGCCCTGGACAGAGCGCTAGCCGCACGCTCTGACATCCGTTCCATCGCCGGATCGCGCTGAGATCCTAGATCAGATGCCAACCCGAGACGATTGGTCATCCATCCAAGAACCTGCACCCATTCAGCTTCGGTGCAGAAAGCGGAATCGTCCATCAAAGAACTCCCGTTTTCATCCTCCCTCTCTCCCTTAGATGAGAGGGCCACCGACGATCCTTGCTGAACGCTACGATACACGTCTCTGCCAGGACAGAGCGCATCCATAGCGCGACTACCAGCGGCACCAGTATCCAACGAATCGCCAGATACGGATTCGCCGCAGTCCATCGGCTCCAACACGGGATCCGGGACTCCGACGGCCTCAATTACGGCTGGCACTGTCACTCCGATAGGAGCCGCACCTAACGCCGCCGGGATAGCCGCAGGAACCGCAAACCACGGCTCCGCCGGCATATCCGGTTGCACAAATCGCGGATGAAAAATGCCCGACGGAACGTCTACATCACCATCCGCATGGCAAACCCGTACAAATCCCGAGGGCGACCCCTGGGACGTACTAGGCATCGCCGTCATTGAAAGATCCGGCATGCCGGAATCTTCCCTCAGCAGCAAATCTTCCTCCTCTATCGTCGGCTCTTGAGCCAAGGACAGAGAAGGGGCAGGTGCATGACCCTCAGCAGAACTAGCCGGACCACCGAATGGTTGTCCTGCACCAGCTTGCCTCACCGGGACCTCACTGCAACGAGTCAAACATAGCCTTGAACTGGGCCGCCCATACGCCCAGTGCTGAATCCATCCTCTCATTCAGCCGACCTTCCAGTCCCAGCAACGAAACCTGCTGCAGCTTCACTGCCTTATCCTTCTCGATACGCTCCAGCCTCGCCCGTCGATCCTTGTCAAACTCCGCCACCAATTCCGACGACCACTTGACGCACACATCACAAGGGCTCCCGACCTTACACTTAGCACACGCCACACAGTGATGACCCAGGTACTTCCGTTTCATGAACCTGTTGCACTTGCGGCACAACGAGTCCGAGTTCTTCGGTTTCTGCGAACACAGAGAAGAATTAAAACGCTGCACATGACAACCAATGACGAGCAATACGCACAATAGACTTGCTAGTTAAGATTTCTTAAACACATTAACTTTCTCTCAATTTAATGATAACAAGTCTTAGGCAGGAAATATTTGAAACTTTTTTGAGTGAAATTTTTTTTAAAAACACAACTCAGCCTTTAACTAACGTTAAATAACCAAGAATAACTCGCCGATCACTACAAACACCCTCGACAACTAAGCGAGAGCTAAAATCGGCGACAACAGAGTGCCTGGATACACCAAGCCAAGAACGACATAATTCATGGGCGCCGCCATCTTGGCCAAGGACGCATCCATCTTAGAGGAACCGAGTCGCAAGAGAAAATTAACCGAGTACACGAATTAAAACTAAAAGTTAACGGGTACAGAAGCGACTCCAACAATGGCTATCATTATAAAAAATGTGCCAATTTAAGGAAATTTCAAACAGTCATTATGGCACAAATGTATAAATTCTAGATTGATACAACCTGCCCCTGTGATGATTTCCCAAGTTCCTCCATGAAGCCAGCAATGGTTTCTCGAAAAAACACGCTAAACTAGCTTATTTCCAATTAATATAGAGAGCACAAAACACGCGACTTTCAATAAGCGCAAAATAGACGAATCTGACTGTGATTGGGAATTGACTCGGTACCTGCGGCTATGGTATTCCCGGACACAGTATGGGCAGGACCAGGAGAGTGCGGAGTTTTGATTGTTTATTTTGAGCTAGACTAGATAATAGACATTATCATAATAGTACATCTGGTAAGTATTATTCGAAGTAGAATGGTCCGTCCGCCACTCCTGAGTACGTTGTTTGTACCGGATCAGTGCTCGGACGGGACACCATGCATTAGAATTAGGATCATATCTAGTTAAAGCTGGCAAAAAAATAGGTTGACCTGGATATTTCAAAGACTGATTTTTAGCCAAGAAATTAATCCTCGGTAGAAGCTTAAGGCCTTCCCCTGTAACCACGAAACGGTCTTCCTCGGCTGATAAGGCATGAATTTCACTCCTACGCCTAGCCGAGGCCGCAGCAATCAAAAATACAGTTTTAAGAGTCAACATTTTCATAGAAATGGAACTAAGTGGTTCAAAAGGCTTATCGCCTAGTACCTGAAGCACTAGAGATAAACTCCAAGATGGAATCACCGGGGGATTCCTTGGTCTTAGATTGCCCATGCCTTTAATTAATACATTTAATGTACTTACTTCATCACTTCCCCTATTAGCCAAGCAAGGGATAACTGTCATTAAAGCTGATTTATAACCAGCAATAGAGTTAGGCTTGAGGCTATAGGCATCATACAGGTGACAGAGGAAATCAGCTACTACCTAAATAGATGAATCCATTGGATCAATACATCTTTTTGAGCACCATTCTGCAAATCTGTTCATTTTATAATTATATGCTCTGGAGGTTGACCCCCTCCTGGCTTTGGCCATAAACATGGCTGCCTGCTCAGAAAAGCCCTCCTTAATTCTAGATTCCTTGACAACATCCACGCAGTCAATCTGAACATTGATGGATTGTTGTAAAGGGCCTTGCCCTGGAAGATAATGTCGTCCATCAGAGGCAGAGGAACCGGATTGCAGACCAGAAGGTCCAGCAGATCTGTATACCATGATCGGCTTGGCCAATTTGGGGCGATCAGAAGCACTTGGCACTCTTCCTGTCTGATTTTATGAAGAATTTTTTGAATCAGGATTGCTGGAGGGAATGCGTATGCATACATTCCCACCCAGCTGATAGCTAACGCATCTGTTGCGAAAGCGCTTGGATCTGGAATCGGAGAGACGTACGTCGTCATCTTCGCATTCTTCTTCGTTGCGAACAAATCGATGTTGGGTTTCCCCCAATGGTCGAACAGACAATCCGCCACACATTGATTTAGTTGCCATTCCGTGGGTAAAACACTCATCCTTCGGCTCAATGAGTCTGCTAGCAGATTTAACCTTCCCGGAATATGAACTGCTTTCAAGGTAATCTGGTGATCCAGGCACCAACAAAGCAGTCTCCATGTCATCATACAGAGACTGGGCGACTTCGTTCCGCCCTGGCAGTTTATGTAAGTCACAACTGTTGAGTTGTCTGAACGAATAAGAACAATCTTGCCCTGAACTTTCTGTAAGAAATGTTCCAGGCCCAGGACTACTGCTCTTAGCTCCAGTAGATTTATATGTTCCTTTGACTGTTCCAGATTCCAAAGCCCTGATATCGTGGATTCTTCCAGGCAAGCTCCCCAGCCCTCCATCGATGCATCTGTATACACAGTCACCTGAGGGTGGGGAGGGGTTAGCATAACCCCCACCAAGAGATTCTCTGTGTCCAACCACCATTGCAGGTGATGAATCAGAGGCGCCAACACTGACACGTTCGAGTCCAGCGAACCTGTACTCTGGGTCCATTGTGTCATGAGAAATAACTGGATCGGCCGCCTGCGTAAGGCGGCCTGAGGAATGACTGGTTCCAATGAAACCATCAACCCCAGCATTCTCAAGTAAACCCGTGCCAGGACATGACGACTGTCGCACACTGACTGAATTAATGAGATGAGTTTCTGAACTCTCTCCTGAGTAGGAAAAACATATCCTGTCTCTAGATCGAAGAACATCCCCAGGTAAACAAACTTCTGGGATGGAGTCAGCTCTGATTTTGGGAAATTGATCATCCAGCCCAAGTCTGTGAGAGTCTTCAAAAAAATCTCCAGACTGGCGGATAAACTTTCCTGGGTGTGCGCTTTCAACGGCCAGTCGTCTATGTACGTGTGGACTGCTATGCTTCTCCTGCGGAGGTATGCGGTGATCGCAAGAACCACACGGGTGAAAACCCGAGGAGCCGTGGAAATTCCGAAGGGTAACACCCTGAATTCCCACTGTCTGCCACTGCCACTGTCTGCCCTGGAATACAAATCTCAGGAAGCGACGGAAACTCCTCTCTATCGACGCTGTCCACATTCCCCTCTCTAACCCCGCCAACACCGAGCGCACAGTCTCCATCTTGAAACTGGGCGTCTCTATGAACTTGTTCAATGGCTTGAGGTTGAGAATTGGTCTCCACCCTCCGGTGTTTTTTGTTACTAAGAACAGGGTTGAATAGAAGCCCGGACACCTTTGTGCCAGCTGAATAGCTCCTTTTTGTATGAGGGAATTTATTTCCTCCTCGATACACAACCTTTGCTCTGGATCTCTCAGATTTCGAGTCCAGATCGGCACTAGGAGACAGTCGCGATGGCGGGCCTGTCATCCAATTGGGATGATACCCGACTGAAAGCCATCGCAAGACTAAACGGTCCTGAGTCAACCGTTCCCACTCTTGCATGTGGTCGGCTAGGACGATACGCAGGGGGCGCGGCGCGAACGTTAGCACGACGAAGCACCTCAAACTGCTCGCGCAGCGCCCTCTGGTTATTTACCAGAGTAACCGTCTCCTGGAGGTGCCTACATCCCTCACCTCCAAAGAGACCAGGACCTGTCATAGGCGTACGCAGTAGCCTATTGTATAGGTCCTGGGACGGGCACAGATTGTCCAAGGCAAATGTGCGCCTTGCCCGGACACTCCTGGTCACCGCCCGCGTCATACAGTCCAGAGCCAGGTTGATACCATCCTGGATGGCTCGCTGGACTGTGACTGGACTTGGCTGGCACGATGCGGATGCTGTTACTACCCCTTGTAACAGCTGGGAGACGTGGGACAGAGCGGCAATTGAAGCCCTCCCACTCTCCTCCGCATCACGCAACACGGTATTTGCTGAACGCAACGCGTTCGAACACAAGACTCCCGTGTCAGAACGGGAGCCTGGCCGCGCATCCTCACCCAAAGCCGCGCGGTCATCCACGCTCGGCTTAGGTACCACACCGTACCGCTGGTAATCCAGGGGCACGATGCGGCAACGCCTGGCCACCTCGCACGGGGCCTTCGCGAGACGTCCACTCGACTTAATGGACGTCTCCGCCGCCTCGAACATGTCAACGACATGCTCTGCCAGCGGCAGAGAAGGCATAGCGTTAGCAGTAGGCTTACCAGCTAACCACGGCCTGTGGTCACGCTGGCTAGCCGACTGCTCCACGGGCAGATCTGGTCTAACACTCACCAACCACTGGCAAGCGTCAGACCAATCCTCCTCCGTGGCTAGCTGCGAGCGCTCTACAAGACGGGGGCCTTCGTCTTCCTCCTGAGCGCAAGCAACAGAGCTTGACGGCGGATACGCTGATATCCCTGGCAAGCCAGGGAGAGCATGCGGGCCTGACAACACCGGCATGCTAATCTCACTGGCTTGACCAGGAGCAGGCGCCGTGGTAGAGCGCGGGGCACATAACGCCCCACCACGGCCCCGGCCAGCACCAGCGACACTCTCGGCAAGCCGAGGTATGCGGTAACCCTGGCCCTCAGCGCACAGGGCCAAAGTCTGAACCGTGGATTCTACCCCTGCGTGAGTAGAACCGTGGAATAAGTCGCCTGTATTCCCTGCGAGGGGTGCACAGACGTCATAATCCATGGCCACGTCCTCAGACGGCGACCCCAACAGGTAATCCTCATCCTCCTGGCCAGACAGATTAGACTCCGGGTCAGCAAAGAGAGCTAACCCGGACTGGCCAGGGAAGGTGCCATAGGAGGTACTGGCACCCGCGGCGTGCGGGTACCCCTGGACTGATAAGCAGCCCGCGGGTTCCAGCGACAACCGTCCACGGCCCCTCGGCGCGGCACTAAGCCTGCTGCCAGGGTCGTGGAACGCCCCCTCTAATGGGGCCACCTCTGAATCTTCGAACAACGGAAGCGTACTAAGGAAAGGTGATTCAGAGGTGGGGATTACCTGCTCCGAAGCAGATGAGGACAGCAAAGGATTTGGTCCAGGAAGCATGCCACGAAGCAACTCTGGAACCAAATCCTTTATTGTCCTCCTCATCTCTCCCAACATCTCGGTCCGGAAGGCCTCCATGTCCACCGCGGACGAGGCCTTCCTCTTACCCTTCTTACTCACACCCTCTCTTTTCTGCTTCTTCTTCTCCTCCTCCACCACCTTGTCCTTCGCCTGCAAGCACAAGAATTCGGACATTAGCTCGCCCCCCCAGTGCTTACATATCTCGCAATTAAGCAAGGGACCACAGGGGCTACACTGATAACAGAGATGAGGCACAAACTTGTCCTTCAAAAACCGTCCACAGGACGCACAACCAGGTCTCTGAAACAGGGCAAAGGACGAGGAGTATGAGCAATCTAGTTAAGCTCAGAAACTCACCAACTCAAGAGAAGGAAATGATCATAAAGATCAATATTCATCAGAAAACCAGCTTCGGACAAACTTTAATTGTTAATAAAGAGCAAGGCTGATTATGACGTCATTAATCCTATGACAGGAAAAAATCGATCCCCAACAAACATCCAAGTGCAAGGACGAATTGTATCTCTAACCAGAACATGTGCAGAATGGACATTTCGACTACACAACCATCAGATATATACTGATAACAATGGCAAATACTGTTAATTATCTCCCTTTCCTCTCTAAATAATTAACATCACCTCATATCAATAATTAGATACCTGACACTTTGTATAGACAACCCATCCAACGTGATGAACTGGAGCACTCCACCAACTGAACGCCTCTTAACTCTCTCCACCTCTAGGGGAAGGAATTGGATCAAGAGGGCAAAGTGAGAAGACCTTTATACTAGGCCTCCGATCACTGGTTAGATAACCTAACAGTATTAGTAGGAAATGGAACCATGGTGGAGAGAAATAAACCCTCTGCTGATGTGATGTCCATTACATATCGTCACACAGACCTGCGGACATAAACACAAAGAGAGATTAGTATTATATAGCACCTAGTTGAAATAAACCAACTAAACAAGGCGCTTATCACGGTAACCGCGAGTCCCGGAAACACATTACACCGGGGACAAAACTCGCTAATTTTACTAGAAGTCACCTGATTTAAAGGTCCTGGGCCATCCTCTGGCGAAGTCATCCTTTCTGCCATCTTTATCAGGGATAAACACTTCCAAATTCACACAAAAAGACTATGAATTGAGTCAAGAAAAGCTCTAGCACAAAAACATGTGTAGACTCTCTGCCAATAAATTAGCAAAGAGGATAAACGAAATCTAGGATTTCTTTTTTCACGAGAGAGTTGATACTTACCTCCCTAATACTTTTGATATTGCTAAATATTGGCTTTCACTCAATAAACACTCAGATTTAAAACAGTTAGGTGCCCCTACTGGGCAGGGAGTCAGAGCGTAGTCTGGCGGATGCCAGCCCCACCACCGCGCATGCGCAGACTAGCACTTCCTCTGACTAGATTATTGGCTGACACACATGCAACTATTAAGAGCCCGAAGACCGAGCCTCTGTGGGGTGGAGAGGCCGGGTCCGTATCTAGGGAGGTAAGTATCAACTCTCTCGTGAAATAAACGAAATCTAGGATTTCTTTTTTCACGAGAGAGTTGATACTTACCTCCCTAATACTTTTGATATTGCTAAATATTGGCTTTCACTCAATAAACACTCAGATTTAAAACAGTTAGGTGCCCCTACTGGGCAGGGAGTCAGAGCGTAGTCCGGCGGATGCCAGCCCCACCTCCGCGCATGCGCAGACTAGCACTTCCTCTGACTAGATTATTGGCTGACACACATGCAACTATTAAGAGCCTGAAGACCGAGCGTCTGTGGGGTGGAGAGGCCGGGTCCGTATCTAGGGAGGTAAGTATCAACTCTCTCGTGAAAAAAGAAATCCTAGATTTCGTTTATTTCACTTCAAGAGTATACTTACCTCCCTAATACTTTTGATATTGCCAGAATTCGAAAGTGAATCTGGCGGGAGGGAGGCGAGGTCAAAAGACCAGCTCATCCCTATACGCTTTTCTGCGTTTAAGGCACTTAAACTTCTGAAACTGTAAGAAAAAACAGTCAGGATTTGACTAACCATCGGATAACACCACCGATGTATGAGAGATGACCGAATGTCATATGCGCTCCCCCCCCCTCCTTCCTGGGAGGAAGAGTCGACTGACCTCAATGTCCTATACGCTCTCTACGTACAAGTGCCATGTACTACAGGACAGAGACGAAAAAGCTCCATTTTCGTAACTCTCAACAATGAACCACACAAATACACAAACCATCACCATATTAATAACGGGTAATCGTGACAATACAATCAACAACGGACAACACATGAACAAGACTGACCTTGTTGAAAATGGCTGCTGACATCATCTTCCCATCGGTAAAGACTGATGCAGGCCCAAAAAAGTGGGTGTTTCCATAAATTAATTGTGATATATATAAGTAATGAGGAAATCACCTCAAAAAATATAAACCGATTTATTTTTTCAAAACCGACAAGGCGAGAGGATTAGAGGTGTCACGGAGATAATGGTCTGTAAAACTTGACTCACAGTGCCACTGAGCCACCGACATAATATCATCCACAGGGACCCCATTAAATAGGGCCGTGGATGTCACTACGCCGCGGACACTGTGAGCCTTGGCCACGTCAACCTGCTTCCCGGTGGCGGATTTATGGCAAAACTGAATGCATTCCACAATCCACCTGGAAATGGTGTCCTTAGAAGCCCTCCCATGGGGTTCAATATATGACAACCATAACGCTGACTGGTCGGTGCGCCATGCCGCCGTACGTTGTTTGTACCGGCGCAGCGCCCGGACGGGACACCATGCTTTAGAATTAGGATCATATCTAGTTAAAGCAGGCAAAATAATAGGTTGACCTGGATATTTCAACGACTGATTTTTAGCCAAGAAATTAATCCTAGGTAGCAGCTTAAGGCCTTCCCCTGAAACCACAAAACGGTCATCCTCGGCTGATAAGGCATGAATCTCACTCCTACGCCTAGCCGAGGCCGCAGCAATTAAAAACACAGTCTTCAGTGTTAATAGTTTCATAGAAATGGAACTAAGTGGTTCAAAAGGCTTATCACCTAGTACTTGAAGCACTAGCGATAAACTCCAAGACGGAATCACCGGTGGATTCCTTGGTCTTAGATTGCCCATGCCTTTAATTAATACATTCAATGTATTTACTTCATCACTTCCCCTCTTAGCCAAGCAAGGAATAACAGACATTAATGCTGACTTATAACCAGCAATAGAGTTAGGCTTGAGGCTATAGGCATCATAGAGGTGACAGAGGAAATCAGCTACTACTTGAATAGATGAATCCATTGGATCAATACATCTTTTTGAGCACCATTCTGCAAATCTGTTGATTTTATAATTATATGCTCTGGAGGTTGACCCCCTCCTGGCTTTGGCCATAAACATGGCTGCTTGCTCAGAAAAGCCCTCCTTAATTCTAGATTCCTTGACAACATCCACGCAGTCAATCTGAACATTGACGGATTGTTGTGAAGGGCCTTGCCCTGGAAGATAATATCGTCCATCAGAGGCAGAGGAACCGGATTGCAGACCAGAAGGTCCAGCAGATCCGTATACCATGATCGGCTTGGCCAATCCGGGGCGATCAGAAGCACTTGGCATTCCTCTTGTCTGATTTTCTGAAGAATTTTTGGAATCAGGATTGCTGGAGGGAATGCGTATGCATACATTCTCCCCCAGCTGATAGCTAACGCATCTGTTGCGAAAGCGCTTGGATCCGGAATCGGAGAGACGTACGTCGTCATCTTCGCATTCTTCTTCGTTGCGAACAAATCGATGTTGGGTTTCCCCCAATGGTCGAACAGACGATCCGCCACACATTGATTTAGTTGCCATTCCGTGGGTAAAACACTCATCCTTCGGCTCAATGAGTCTGCTAGCAGGTTTAACCTTCCCGGAATATGAACTGCTTTCAAGGTAATCTGGTGATCCAGACACCAACAAAGCAGTTTCCATGTCATCATACAGAGACTGGGCGACTTCGTTCCGCCCTGGCGGTTTATGTAAGTCACAACTGTTGAGTTGTCTGAACGAATAAGAACAATCTTGCCCTGAACTTTCTGTAAGAAATGTTCCAGGCCCAGGACTACTGCTCTTAGCTCCAGTAGATTTATATGTTCCTGTGACTGTTCCAGATTCCAAAGCCCTGATATCGTGGATTCTTCCAGGCAAGCTCCCCAGCCCTCCATCGATGCATCTGTATACACAGTCACCTGAGGGTGGGGAGGGGTTAGCAAAACCCCCGGCAAGAGATTCTCTGTATTCAACCACCATTGCAGGTGGTGAATCAGAGGCGCCAACACTGACACATTCGAGTCCAGCGAACCTGTACTCTGGGTCCATTGTGTCATGAGAAACAACTGGATCGGCCGCCTGCGTAAGGCGGCCTGAGGAATGACTGGTTCCAACGAAACCATCAACCCCAGCATTCTCAAGTAAACCCGTGCCAGGACATGACGACTGTCGCACACTGACTGAATCAACGAGATGAGTATTTGAACTCTCTCCTGAGTAGGATAAACATATCCTGTCTCTAGATCGAAGAACATCCCCAGGTAAACAAACTTCTGGGATGGAGTCAGCTCTGATTTTGGGAAATTGATCATCCAGCCCAAGTCTGTGAGAATTTTCAAAACAATCTCCAGATTGGCGGACAAACTTTCCCGGGTGTGCGCTTTCAACAGCCAGTCGTCTATGTACGTGTGGACTGCTATGCTTCTACTGCGGAGGTATGCTGTGATCGCAAGAACCACACGGGTGAAAACCCGAGGAGCCGTGGAAATTCCGAAGGGCAACACCCTGAATTCCCACTGTCTGCCCTGGAATGCAAATCTCAGGAAGCGACAGAAACTCCCGTGGATGGGGATGTGGAAATAAGCGTCCTTCAAATCTATCGACGCCGTCCACATCCCCCTCTCCAACCCCGCCAACACCGAGCGCACCGTTTCCATCTTGAAACTGGGCGTCTCGATGAACTTGTTCAATGGCTTGAGGTTGAGAATCGGTCTCCACCCACCGGTGCGTTTTGTTACTAAGAACAGGGTTGAATAGAAGCCCGGACACCTTTGTGCCGGCTGAATAGCTCCCTTTTGTATGAGGGAATTTATCTCCTCCTCGATACACAACCTTTGCTCTGGATCTCTCGGAATGGGAGTCCAGATTGGCACCAGAGACAGTCGCGACGGCGGGCCTGTCACCCACTCTGGATGATACCCGACGGAAAGCCATCGCAAGACTAAACGGTCCTGAGTTAACCGTTCCCACTCTTGCATGTGGCCGGCTAGCCGGCCTCCCACCGGCCCACCTAGGGACCGCGGTGGACACGAGGCATGCAAGAGCGGCACTGTCTCCGCCGCCATACACACCGGAGTGGTTCTTACCGCGGTAAGCGTCCTGTCAGGACCGATAACCACGCCCAGATCCTCGCGCGACCCGCCCCGCCCCGCGCGCACCTCGGTGCGCGGGCGGCTGACTGGCTGACGGCGGCTGAGGAACCTGCGCCCCCCTCGCTGCTGGCCGAATCGCACGCGGCCGAGGCCGACGCTGCGACGGTGGCTGGCCACTGACCTGGCCAGCACCACCTCGAGCCTGCAGGGGACGATACGCCGGGGCCGCGGCGCGAGCGTTAGCACGACGCAGCACACCAAACTGCTCGCGCAGCGCCCTCTGGTTATTCACCAGGGTGACCGTCTCCTGGAGGTGGCGACATCCCTCACCTCCAAAAAGACCAGGGCCCGTCATAGGCGTACGCAGTAGCCTATTGTACAGGTCCTGAGACGGGCACAGATTGTCCAGGGCAAACGTGCGTCTTGCCCTGACACTCCTGGTCACCGCCCGAGTCACACAGTCCAGCGCCAGGTTAATACCATCCTGGATGGTTCGCTGGACAGTGACCGGACTTGGCTGGCGCGATGCGGATGCCGTTACTACCCCCTGTAACAGCTGGGAGACGTGGGACAGAGCGGCAATCGAAGCCCTCCCACTCTCCTCCGCATCACGCAACGCGGTATTCGCCGAACGCAACGCGTTCGCGCACAAGACACCCGTGTCAGAACGGGTGCCTGGCCGCGCATCCTCACCCAAAGCCGCGCGGTCATCCACGCCGGGCTTGGGTACCACACCGTACCGCTGGTAATCCAGGGGCACGATGCGACAACGCCTGGCCACCTCGCGAGGGGCCTTCGCGAGACGTCCACTCGACTTAATGGACGACTCCGCCGCCTTGAACATGTCAACGACATGCTCCGCCAGCGGCAGAGAAGGCATAGCGTTAGCAGTCGGTTTCCCAGCTAACCACGGCGTGTGAACACGCTGGCTAGCCGACTGCTCCACGGGCAGATCAGGCCTAACGCTCACCAACCACTGGCAAGCGTCATACCAATCCTCCTCCGTGGCTAACTGCGAGCGCTCTACAAGACGGGGTCCTTCGTCTTCCTCCTGAGCGCAAGCAGTAGAGCTTGACGGCGGGTATGCTGATACACCTGGCAAGCCAGGGAAAACACGCGGGCCTGACAGCACCGGCATGAGAATATCACTGGTTTGACCAGGAGCAGGCACCGTGGCAGAGCGCGGGGTATATATAGGCTCACCACGGGCCCGGCCAGCACCAGCAACACCCTCGGCAAGCCGAGGTATGCGGTACCGCTGGCCATCAGCAGCGCCCTGGGCCACCACCTGAGCCGCGGACTTTACTCCAGGGTGAGTAAAACCGTGGAACAAGGCGCCTGTATTCCCCGCGAGGGGTGCACAAACGTCTTCATCCATGTCCACGTCGTCAGACGGCGACCCTAGCAGGTAATCCTCATTACCCTGGTCAGAAAGATTAGACCCCGGGTTAGCAAAGAGAGCTAACCCGGGCTGACCAGGAACGGTGCCATAGGAGGTACTGGCCACCGCGGCGTGCGGATACCCCTGGACTGATAAGCAGCCAGCGGGTTCCAGCGACAACCGTCCACGGTCCCCTATCGGCGCGGCAATAAGCCTGCTGCCAGGGCCGTGGAACGCCCCCTCTAATGGGGCCACCTCTGAATCGTCGGACAACGGAAGCGGACTAAGGAAAATCGATCCAGAGGCGGGGATTACCTGCTCCGAAGCCGATGATGAGGACAGTAAAGGATTTGGTCCAGGAAGCATGCCACGAAGCAACCCTGGAACCAAATCCTTTATTGTCCTCTTCATCTCTCCCAACATCTCGGTCCGGAAGGCCTCCATATCCACCGCGGACGAGACAACACACGTGTCATGCG
>CM067374.1:42637257-42670257 GCA_034401795.1 Chaetoderma sp. LZ-2023a | reverse complement strand
CAGACCATACCTTATTGTTGCTAAAATGTTGTAGAATGAAATATGTTGATACATTTTAGTGACAAGCTCGGAAAGATCAGCTAGGAATAATTGCAATTTCGATGTAATAAGATACTGTGTTTGCCAATATATTTTGCTGAGCATTTGTCAGAACTCACGGTACTGAAACACTACAGAGATACATGTATAATGTGAAATGCCAGGAACTCGCAGTACTGAAACGCTACAGAGATGCAAGTATAATGTGAAATGCTAGGAAGTCGCAGTACTGAAACACTACAGAGATACAAGTATAATGTGAATGCTAGGAACTCGCAGTACTGAAACGCTACAGAGATACAAATATAATGTGAAATGCTAGGAACTCACAGTACTGAAACGCTACAGAGATACAAGTACAACGTGAAATGCTAGGACACGATCCAGACTCAACATGAAGATTATAAATATGCCTAAAATCATATGTGACAAACAGAATCTCAAACTTGTTTCTCTTTGCTCTCAATATTTTCATACTTGTTTAGTAAGATTGCATTTGGAATTCGCTCAATTTCGTTCCAACGGAGATCTTATAAACATCGCGTACTAATTCTGATACGAAATATCACCTTGTTTGAGATCCTCATTGTGTCAGTTTTAAAGCACAACAACCGTCTGGACACTGCAATGTTGAGGCTGAATTCATTTTCCGGAATATTTCAAATGACACGACTAAGTTGGAAATCAAACGATACAGTAGCTGCCTCTACGAGCGATTGATTATGTAGCACGGATCGACCGGATGGGTACAGGCCGTTCCAGCAAAGCTGGGTACGGGACGACTGCTCCGGGTACATTCCAAGCACGCCCCCATAAGTAGGATAGTGCACGTGTATAGGGCCCTATAGGAGAGGTTTCGGTAAGACGGCGGTCTGTAAGAACGCGCAGCGCGCATGTCAGAGCTTCACTGACAACACGTGTCAGTATTGGGAGAGAGTGTACGCTTATAATGTACCGAGTTGGTACTGGTGATTTCTTCAAATCACACTATTCTCATCGGGCTTGGTACCAATTAGGACCGGAATGAAATGAGGATTACAGAACTTATTACATTTTTAAAATCGGACCAAAAATGCCCGAGTTATCATCAAAAGGCTCGTTTAAATTGTCTTCAAGATATTGCTTTGACGGCGTAATCGTGTGTATGTATTAAATGAATGGGGAATGCGCTGTTCACGTTATAGCAATGTCGCCATTTCTAGCTGCGCTCTGATTGTCTACTGCTCGCCCTCTGATTGGCTGGAGCATCCTGGCTCTGACGTCACGAGTAGTATAAAAGGAGCCAGAAAACGAGAATCGAGAGAACTTCGGCGTGGAAGCTGGCACAGTCAGCAAGACTTCTTGACCAGCTCAGTGCAAGACGTGGGAGAACTGCTAACTGACTGTGGTACCTACACCACAGCAGTGCCATTCGGAATTGAGATCTCCTGCGCCGGTGAGCAGTCTTGGACATCCGCGAAAGCAATTTTGGAAGCTCCCAGACTGTGCTCCGGGGGCAAAATAAATTAATATAAGAACTCCCGTTTCCCGTTTTCATAGAGGAGTTTCCTGCAGATGGGCCTTGCGGGGCCTGATGTAATTATACAGGATGTAGAGCTGAGGTGATTCTTGGTGGATAACTCGCCAGCTCTTCCGGACCGCGCTGAAAAGTGGTATCAAACTATGTGTTAATTAACTTTTAGACCACTGTCTGGTGGGACTCTGCTCAGTGCATCGCAAGAGTTGTGCGACGTATTCCATACCGTGTACCCAGTTCAATGTACATGCATATTTAATTACAATTATAGCCCATCCATGTTAAGGGACAACTTTCAAACTGCTGTCGCCGGATGGAAACTTTACAACAAACTGTGTAAATTATATATCAGTTATTCTGATTGTCTAGTGGACATCTTTCTCTAACCATTCTTCTTCACCGTCTTGAGAATGAGCCGCATCAACAGTCTCCTAGCAGAAATCTTCCCCGCATTCAGGATCGTGTCATCTTGCGCTATACAACTGTAGCGTACCAATTTCCGTGACTTATGGCCGCTTACTGTACCGATGACCAATAGGTACTCAAATAACTATATTATTGTGCATTTCATTATTTCCGTTAAAGGTGCTGATGAGTAATAGGTACCTACTCGGTCTTTCCGACCGCATTTTTATATGTTCTGTTTGTTATTGTATATATTGGCTTTAGTTCCTTGTGCTTACAACTAACAAGCACTGTAAGGGCCTATGACTTGATATACTGTCAGCATTGTATTAGTTAGTTATGTATATGGCAAGTAGCCATCCTAGTTATTATGTTTTCTTTATATGAAAACTCTAGGATGCGGTACGTTAGGTAATACTATACAGCAACATTATATCCGCATCACTATATTCCCCAGCATCAATTTTACACTGAAGTCACTGATCATGCTCACCATGCTCGAGCCTGACATGTGACCGACCAAACTTGGCTATTCTAGCTCGATAGGATAGGTTTAAAGTAGTTAGAGACATTCTCTCCGTAAGAGACGCATTGTGTGCACCTCTTTTCTGGCTGTAGTGGATATGTAACACGACACACTGGCTAGATTGTGTAAATATTGGCCAATTACCCTTGGACCTCTTATTATTATCGAGTGATAGTCTCTTTCTGCGCTCCTCCAGCCTCATGGCTTAATAATTGTCTGGACTCCCAGTCGACGCACTGGCAGGATTCGACTCTTGGAAACTATTGGGGTTTACGAGCGCCGATAACTAAAGTGTCGATTTACGTACACTTCCCCCACCCCACCACACGCAGGCACGCACGCACGCACGCACGCACACACACACGTATCTTCAGATACCAGTTAGTTTAGATTCCCCCGCCAAAGGAGGAAACACTGTGAAAGGAAATTATATTATGTAACACTGGCCTGCAGTGCCTCTCTGGGCATTCTGGAACATAACCCTAACGACAGGTGAAATGTTAATTCCGCAACACACGGGTGACGGACGAGACGCAGATCTCCATCCAACTCATTGTAGTGACTGGGTGGGGTCTTGGAACCCACCACGCCCTCAGGGGAAGGGCACTGATGATGGATATCTGTCTCTTACTCCCCACCATGAATGATATTGCACTTTCTAAATCACTTATGTGAACTGTGGATTGTCCTAGTGATGTTATATGTGGCTATGGTGCAATGGTGACCGGATTGCCATATGATTTGGGAGCTACTCCCCCATAACAGGTATGCATGCTGTCTTTCTGAGGAAGATGCTATGCGGGGCGACATTCGGGAAGCTGGGCATCTTAGCCAGTTAGATGTATGTGTCTAAAAAAAGATAGGTTGGAATCCCTGCCATTTGCGGCCAAAGTTTGACCGCGTATCCAATAACTATATGGTAGGTTAGAATGTAGCAGAAGGCCCGCATAAATAAAGCGGCAACTACCAATACAGTATCTTTGGACATACATAAGACGGTGACATATGAATTCTTTGGAAATCATCCGACCCGTCTTCACGTAAACCAGTATGCATCACATCAATTATGGCTTTACTGGGATTGACCAACACTTAGCCTTTTGTTTGAACAAAAGAGTGGCCCTTTTTGCCAGCTCTTTTCCTCCGCTTCAGTGTTGAAGGCATTTTCCTGTGACGGAGGCCCACATGAGGCACTTTCCTTTCACAACAATAATATGTTGTGTGTGTTAAGGGTATAATTGGTTTATATTAACCATTTAGGTGGCCTCGCTGCGATGCTCCCTTGCGGGGATACCTCTGCGGATTTCCGAATCTGTGTGGTACCTTCGGCGAGACCACCTAGAAAGGACACCAAGTAGCTCTATGTACTGTATTATTTTGCTTATTTACTATCAGACGAGTAGCATTGTTTGCATAGTGGTATTAATTTTCTTAATTATATCATCATGTCCAGACTTTTAAATTAGTTAATGGACCGACATACCGGTGACACGAACAGTTGGGACGAGACCGTGAGGTTCAATCTCGGCGGCAATGTTTGCACGGCCCCACTGGAATGTGATCATTCCACCGGCTCTAGAGGCTGGTATTTGTACCTTCTGGAGTCGCGATACGGGATCCGTAACCCCGAGAATCGTAGCTAACCAGCTCTCCAATGCATCCTGTACATGCGGTGCAACGGAGTGGAGCAGCATGACGGACAAGCGTGTATCTCCCCCCCCCCCGCGAGATACAGCTATAAGATACTGCCACAATTCATTGTGAAGTTGGTGGAAGCAAAATTAATGTTGATCATTAAAACCGTTATTACCCAGCTCGCAATTGTTAATGCTTCCAAATGATATAGTGATAATATGTGGTTACGTTAATCTGTTGACCATTTATTCCTTGACATACGCTGTCTCAATTTCAAGATGACTACCGATATACAAGAAATAGTGTTGAATATTCTGAAGCAAATCCTCATGGAACCTGTAACTACACCAGCTCACAGTCAAATTACTTTCAAAATAGTCAAAAGAATTTCGTTAAATCATAATAACTTTGTCTATAAGTGTTAACCGGTTAAAATTGTATTAGTTAGCATTAAACCTGAAATATTAACTGACCTTAAGTGAAACTGTACGCAACAGAAAATTGCTTGAACAACATACCGGTTCAGAATTCTAATCTTAGAGACAGTCTTCGATACAGTCACTACCAGGAACTGTTAAATATTTGATAAATATTAGATAGAGTGATAGGAAACTCTCTATGTATTAATATAGGTACTACCTATTACCGTGTATAGATCCATTGATTATCGCTCCGTTTACTTAATGATACGCCATTGTTATGAGCTGGTACTTTCGTCGTCTGGTGTGAGAAGGAAAACAATTATCTGTGTACAGCTGACAATTAACCTTTTGATCCTCGCAGACAACAAACAACACATTTACTATACTGTAGGGAATAATCGGTTGAATATTGTGAAAGTGCTTTGACAGCGAGTTGGTGCTGTCTAAGGCTATTCTAAAACTTTCCAGCATAGTTGTCTTGAAATTGAAACAGCTGTATTTTAAGGGTTAACTCTTTGATAGCTAAATTCTGTCAATCAAAAGGTGCTTATCAGATGTCCATTTTCAGGTCAAGGAAATACTATTTTCAAAATTATACCACTGGTAAGACTGGCTCGGTTATCGAGCCAGTCATGTCAGTGGTATAACTTTTTTAATCTCTTGACCCGCAAATGGAGTCTTCAAGACCACTACATAGGCTGGTTTTGGCCGTATTCACCGTGAATGGGGCAAGCCCAGGTGCGCTCTACGCTACACATTGCTTTCATATTTGATTCACCAAGAAAAGATGTTTGTGTGATGAGATCTGACGATACTTTGAAAATGGCATGATTGTTATAGAGGCCATGAAACAACGGGACGTGAGTCGCAGTTCAATTGCTCGATAGCGTTTCATACCCGAGTAGAATACACATCCAATGTGACACTGTTGCTGTTTACACAACAGCCTGCAGACAAATTAACAATAATTTTGATTGACTGGTTTTGCTGCCATTGATAACAAGTTTCAGTCACATTACTGTCAAAATAGACATCATTTTCCTCATATTATACCCCATGAAATTGATTACACTTGCATTGAGCAGTATTGAAATTTATTGTTTATCTGCTTACACCTCGAGATAGCTGATAAATGACCAGTTGTATAGACAGCGGGGGGGGGGGGGGGTGTTTATTTGAGAATCTCAGTCAGTACAATTAATAAACTCAAATAATGGTGCATTCAATAGTTACAATACATATGGTGTCCAGGCATGGCATGCAGGATAAATTGCGCAGAAATCAACAAGTATCTCATAACTGATGTAGGTGTCTCAATTTCTTGGTACCCAAGAACTTTGACTATCGCTGCTTTAATCTGTTAGGACCATCCTATAATTATGTAATATCTTGGGAGTATAAGGGCGACAGGATGAGCGGCTGCTCTGATTGGCTAAGAGAGTTGTGACGTCATCTCATTTGCATATTCGTCCTAGGTCAGGGTGTGTGGCCTATTTTTATCAACTTTTTGAAATGGCCATGCGTGGCCTAATATGCAAATGAGATGATGTTATAACTCTCTGAGCCAATCAGAACGGTCACCCATCCCTTCACCGTATTTTAGTGATGTAGAGCTATGACCTGTGCCGATGATTTACAGGTGTAATGAGTCATACAGATGTTGGCAGCATGGGCTCATTTGCATATTAGTGACGTCATAATATGGTGACCGCTAAGACATCTGCGACATGGACCTAGCCCTATTAGAAATTCACCAGTCGGCGCACGCCTTTAGTAACCAGCTATAACATATTTATATACTGTGGTCTCTCATAGGTCCCGATACTGAGGGAAACCAAATACAAAACACCTCACCAGCTTCGAGAGAACCGTGCATACCCACAAATAGAAACTCTAGCACTGGCAGGTATTTTTCAGATTACTTACAGGTGAATATGGCTAAAAAAATATATAGTGTAATGCTCAGCATCCTGCGGCTGTCGAAAGTGTCAATAAGCTACATTGGAGCTTTAATGGCAGCATATCATGAAAACATGTTAGAGAATGGTTAGCGAGCCAACCAAGTTTTTCCTTACACAGACCTAAACGTGTGAAGTTTGTTAAAGATCATATCAGGATCCCTAATGTAGACCAATTATGGCCCATTGATCTTAGCGACATGTCGATGTTAGTTAAAGATAAAGATAATACACGTTATCTCTTGTACGTTTTAGGCGGGTTATTGAAATATTTATGGGCTCTACCTTTAATACATAAAATCTCCAAAACTGTTTTGGAATCGCTAGAAAGCTTTTTGAATAGCATAGATAGAAAGCCTGAATCTATTCAAAGTGACAAGGATGGGGAGTTTGTAAATGCTCCGATGAAGCACACACACACACACACACACACACACACACACACACACACACACACACGCACGCACGCACGCACGCACGCACACACACACACACACAACACACACACACACACACACACACACACACACACACAACACACGCACGCACGCACGCACGCACGCACGCACGCACGCACGCACGCACACACACACAACACACACACACACACACACACACACACACACACAACACACACACACACGCGCGCACACACACACACACACACACACACACACACACACACACACACGCGCACACACACACACGCACACACGCACGCACACACGCACACACGCACGCACGCACGCACGCACGCACGCACGCACGCACGCACGCACGCACGCACGCACGCACGCACGCACGCACGCACGCACACATATATATATTCACTTTTATACATCTCAGAATGAACCTTATGTGACAATCGTTAAACAAGTTCAGAGAACAATAAAGACAAAAATATGGAGATCTATAACATGTACGAATACGAAGAGATATATAACCATGCTACCAAGTTGATTAGGCCAATCGATGTAGGCCACAGGACAGGACAGACTTATTGCCTTGGCATAATATTGGGTCTAGGTTGCAGTTCCGCATTGTAAAGCATGAAGAGTTAGTGGTAGAGTATCAGGTCCTTATAGCCGAGCTAAAGGAACCGTTTATGAAGTAAATCCATCTTTTACGATTAGCACCATAAGCTAGCCACGTTCTTGTGTTTAAGAATTTAAAGGCATCCATTAAATCTATAGCTTTAAGATCTGGAAGAGCGCTGATACCCCAAGCTGTGGTGTTAGCTCAGAGTCGTATTAATGCTGCTAATCCCCGACCAGTAGGAATTGACAAAATCAATCCCCTGTTTAAGACTATATGCTCGGCCTCAACGTGGCGCAGGGGTGTAAGCCACTGGGTGTCAATCCAGACATTTGGAGGGGCTAACCAGAGCATTATGCACAACGCTAATGAAATAACACTTGGAGATCGAATCAACCGAAATGGTGCTCGCCCTGTGGGGATCCGCTAGGCAGGTGCAGCGCCAGGCTCCACGCCTAGAAGGAGCCCACCCTCAGCTACTGGAGGTCCCATCAACTCATCTTGTGGAGCCAGGGGACGAGGATGGAGAGCTACTGGCCAACCGAAAGAGAAGACAAAACCCAACGAGAACCCCAGTATCAACATTATGCACTGGAACGCAGAAGGGGTTACCAACAAGAAATCAGAGCTTGAACAGCTCCTGTACGAAAACAACATTGATATCTGCTGCATCCAAGAGACACACCTGCAAGAAGGAAAACCAATTAAGATCAGAGGTTACCAGATTTTCCGGTGTGATCGAAGAGGAAGAAAGAAAGGCCGGGTGATCACCTTGGTCCGAAACAGCGTTAACGCCAGCCAGATCAAAACCTTTATGGAAGAGGCAGAATATATCAAGATCAAGGTAACAACCAGCAACTCTGTGATTGAAATTGTCAATTATTACTACCCTAATGACAAGAATCTCTCACTTGACACAATCCAGGTCCCGGACTGCCACTTCCTCATTGCGGGAGACTTTAATAGCCAGTCCCAGAGCTGGGGATACAGAACACTTGATAAACGAGGAGAAGGCATTGAAGCATGGCAAGATGAAAAGCACCTTTTACTTGTCAACGATCCCACAGATCAGCCTACCTTCTACTCGCGCCGGTGGCACTCGACAACAACGCCGGACTTGGCATTTTGTACAGAAGACATTCACAGAAACCTCAGTAGAGTGGTCAGATCGCAGTTAGGGGGAAGCGACCACCGCCCAGTCCTCCTCTCTCTTTCTGGAAGTATTTCGATAAGTTCACCTCAACATCCAAGGTGGAACTACAAAAAGGCAAATTGGAGTCTGTTCGGCATTCGTTCCAATGAGCTTACCCAAAATATAGCAGTAGAAGGGAGAAACATTAACAATGTGGTCAAGGAATTTAATTCAAGTATCCTCAAGGCTGCCAACGAAGCGATTCCTTGAGGGTTCAGGAAAAACTACCGCCCCTACTGGACAAAAGAACTGCAAGCAGCACATGATAAACTAGACAAGGCCAGAGAAGATGCAGAGGGTAATCCCTGTCATGAAAACCACTTCACGCTACAACAAACTAAAGCCAGGTATCTAAAGACCAAGCTGGAGGCCAAAAGAAGAAGCTGGAGGGAAAAGACGGCAGGGTTTACTTTAGAGAGAGACACCACAAAGCTATGGAGACTGACTAAAGCA
Source organism: Chaetoderma sp. LZ-2023a (assembly GCA_034401795.1). Lineage (NCBI taxonomy): Eukaryota > Metazoa > Mollusca > Caudofoveata > Chaetodermatida > Chaetodermatidae > Chaetoderma > Chaetoderma sp. LZ-2023a. The sequence goes on along the minus strand of CM067374.1, from coordinate 42,661,076 downwards.
CTGAATGATGAGGGTGTCGGGGGGGGGGGGGGGGGGGGGAGAGAAGATTACTCTTGAAGAAGATGGACAAACACTGACAGGAAAGATGGCTGCAGATGCCTTTGCGAAGGTATATGTAAAAGAAAGCAACATCTATATACCACGAATGCATCAAAAAGAGGTTAGAAAAGAGCAAAAGGAAAGAACAGACACCAACACTCACGATGCAATGAAAGGTGACATTAGTTTAGCAGAACTTAAGAAGGCTGTCCGCCAATTGAAGAAGAAGAAATCTCCCGGGCCAGATGGCATTACGAATGAAATGATCTTCTTGGTAATGCATCTTTCCGCAAGTTGCTAGACATCTTTAATCTCAGTTGGACCAATGGAGAAGTTCCTCGGTGCTGGAAAGAAGCCAGAATGACTCCTATTCTGAAAAAAGGGAAGAACAAGACGAAAGTGCTGTGCTACCGTCCTATCAGTCTTACAAGCTGCATATGCAAGACCATGGAGCGCATCATCAACCAGCGGTTGCAGTGGTACCTGGAGTCGGAGAACATTATAGTTTCAGAGCAGGCCGGCTTCAGAAGATACAGGAGCACAGAAGATCAAACAACACATCTTGCACAGGTCATAGAGGACATTTTTCAAGCCAAGAATGTGAAACTAGCTGCCTTTATCGATCTGCAGAAAGCATTTGACAAGGTGTGGAAGGATGGCCTCCTCGTGAAGCTCCGGCGCACAGGCATCGGTGGCAACATGTTCCGATGGACCAAGTCATACCCACACAATCGCAAAGCTAGGGTGCTGGTGGATGGACAATCTGGACAGAATGTATTGCTGAGAGAAAGGGTGCCACAAGGCGGAGTATTATCACCAACTCTGTTCATACTCTTCATTAATGACATTGTAGCAGAGCTGCCCAATGGGATTCAAGCAGCCCTCTATGCAGATGACCTCGAACTCTGGTGCACCGAGGAGTACACAACGACTTCCACGTACAGAATGCAGCTCGCCGTGGACAGAATTACAGCTTGGGCCAATCGCTGGTGTATTACCATCAACAAAGAAAAATCATCAGCCATGCTATTCTCACTGTCCACCAAAACCAAGGTTGGCAATCTGACACTGGGCGGTACTCCACTCGAGTACGAGGACCATCAGACATACCTGGGAGTCACCTATGACAGAAGATTAACATGGAAGGAGCACATCCAGAACGCAGAGGCAAAGGCCAGAAGAAAGCTAAACATCATGAGGAAGCTTGCAGGAACACAGTGGGGTGCCAATGAAAGGATCCTCAAGACCATCCACCTAGGTGTCGTACGACCACACCTTGAGTATGGATCCAGCTCGTGGATGACAGCAGCTAAATCTCATCAACAAAACCTCGACAGAGTACAAAACCAGGCACTGCGCATCATCACTGGTGGAATGAGATCAACACCAATAGAAAAAATGGAGCAGCCAGCAGGCATCCACCCACTTAGCAAAGGAATGGAATGCAAAGCACTGATCCAAGCTGCAAAGTTCAAATCATTCAACAACCACCCTATGAAGATCAGGCAAGCACAGCTGTCATCAGGAAGACTTAAAAGATCGAGTTTTGTGAAAGAGACAAAAGCACTTCAAAGGAAACACCAAGAAATGTTGCCAGCACAAATAGAAGACACAAACCACACCCTTGATCCTCCACCCTGGGAAAACAAACTAGAGAGCATTGCTATTCGCACCACAGTACCTCATCTCACAACCAAAGATGAACACAGTGATGTGAGCAAGAAGGCCCTGACCCTAGCCATGCTGGAAGAAATGTACCCTCAGGAGACATGGATAAGGATCTACACAGATGGATCAGCCAAAGTAGCGATTAGGAGCGGAGGTGCCGGACTACACATACAGTATCCAAACGGACAACATGAGTCAGCTGCAATACCGACAGGCAAACACTGCACAAACTACAGAGCTGAAGTCGAAGCACTGGTTCATGCAGCTAATACCATCAGCAGAACAACAGACTCTATTGCACAGATTGTCTTTTTATCTGATGCCCGCTCCGTCCTTGAGGCTATCACCAAAGGTAAGCTGCCACAACTTGAAGAAGCACTACAAACCATCAAATGCTTTCGGATAGCATTGCAGTGGATCCCCTCACACTGTGGAATCCAAGGAAATGAGGAAGCAGACAAGATGGCAAAGGTGGGTGCAGAAGAGAATCAGACAGAAAACATGGTTACCCATACAGAGATGAAGACTTTCATCAAGTCACTCTATAGAACACCTCAATCAGAAGATGCCTACCATCATCTCTCGAGGCCAGAGCAAGTGACCATTTTTCGTCTCAGAACTGGACACAACAGACTAAACCAACACATGTACAGGCGGTTCCACCGTACGACATCACCCGCTTGTGCTTGTGGAGAAGCAGAACAGACCACAGAGCACATACTTCAATGTTGCAGTACGTATCAGCTGCTGAGAGAAGAGATCTGGCCTTTGTCAACCTCTTTTCATGAAAAGCTGTATGGGCCTGTGGAAGAACTGCAGAAAACCACAGATTTCATCTTGAGAACGGCTCTCCAAGTGTGATACCAGCGATCGAAAAGAAGGACAAAAACAATAGGAAACAGCCAGTATTGGTCAGTCGCTATAATTTGCGTTCAGCGAGCAGACGCCGCAGATGCAGGTGATAAACTAAACCTATCGGCATATTTAGTTAAACTACGCGATTAACTGTACAAAAACTTAGTTAGATCTATTTACCATAAAAACAGTAATGGCCTTAGGCAGCAACAATTTTAAGTCAAATTAGTTCCAAAATGATCGTCAGAATTTGTGAAAATTTGCATCGATTTTTAATTTTTCGCAAAATGGCCACCAGCACTCCACCCCACAGCCTTCAGAGGGGGATAGTAAACAGTAGCAAACAAATGCTGGCAATCATTGGCGTATCAAGCAATTACTTATATAAACATTCATGTGTATGGACTACAACTCAGGACGGGCGGGCTTGAATGTCAGGAATAGATGTTTATACAACTACCTTGCAAGAGCAATCAAACCACCGATGCATTAGCTGTATTAAAAGACTATTACAAGATTAAACACTAAATTATGCCTGATTAAAATAAATAATCGATTTTTCGATTATTTTATTTTACACTCGATTATATAATCGCCAGGGAAAATAATCGACTACCGATGAAATATCGTTTAACCGAACAGGCCTACCCACAAGTACTAATAGCCTAAACAGCAGTAATATTTTTCTCGGGGATTTAGATGGGTGTAGTATTCAGCATAGTGTGTAATCAAACTTATAACAGCAGTTGGGGTACAAAATCATTCAATTTTCAACAATAAAAGCTTAATACATCGCGTGTTATCTGAATGGTGAACATGTGTTGGGAGAGAGCCTTACTCTTAACTTTACAGATGGCGGCTTTAACTGTACTGAGTCGTTTTAACTCTGTTTAACTTCAGAACACTATTTGACGATACATGTGTAGGAATAAGTCTAGGAGCACACTCACCCCCATCCGTAAGGTGCCGTTAACAGAGGCTGAAGGGTGAACAAGTGTCAGGAGATGTTCTTACTCTGAAATTTACAGATGACGGCTGTACCAAGTCACTCTCAACTCTATTTAACGCCACCGGAGTACTATGATACGTGTGTAGGCATAGGTCTAGGAGCACACAACCCCACACCCACCCCAACTAACTCCAGAATTAGCCCTAGGTCGCATGGCTCATTACCTTCCAATAGCTCTACAGATTAAACATTGGCGACACCTTGGACAATAGTGACTGTATAAGCAGCTGCGCTGATTGGTCGACGTCCACACACCCAACACCTTCACAGCTTATTACACCTGTTAATCATTAGCACAGATCAAAGCTCTACATCACCAAAATGTGGCAAAGGGATGGACAGCTGCTCTGATTGGCTAAGAGAGATATGACATCATCTCATTTGTATATTAGGCCACGCACACATGCCTATATATGCTCATGGGCATGGCCCTTTATAAAATCGATAAAAACTAGGTCATTTGGGTATGGGCTAATATGCAAATGAGATGACGTCACAACTCTCTCAGCCAATTAGAGCCGCCGCCCATCTTACCATACATTACATGATGCTAGGATCGCCCCTACTAGACTGAAACAGTGATAGTTAAAGTTCTTGTGTACCAAGAAATAGAAACAGTTACATCAGCTGAGATACCTGTTGATTTATGTGCAATTTATCCTGCATGCCATGCCCGCACCATACTCATTGTAACTATTGAATACACTATTATTTGAGGGTATTATTTTTACTGACTGAGATTCTCAAATAAAGAGGCCTAGCTGTCCATACAACTGGTCATTTATCAGCTATCTCTTGAGGTGTAAGCAGATAAACAATAAATCGCAATAATGTTCAGTACAAGTGTAATCAATTTCAAGGGTATAATATGAGAAAACTGATGTCTATTCTGACAGTAATGTGACTGAAATGTTTTGCTGTCAATGGCAGCAAACCCGTCAACCAAATTATTGTTAATTTATTTGCAGGCTGTTGCGAAATCATCAACAGTGTCAAATTGTTGTGCAGATAATTAGTTGGCTTTCAATATTGTTCTTTAATTATGTAAGTAAAGTGAGCATAGGCATAGGTATGCTTTCCGGGGTTGAAGAATGAAATACTTAGCAGCATCAGTGTGTGCATATTTCTGGTCTCTGGACAGTCAGTAAGTTTCTAGCCAATGCATGTATGATTTGTCGATGAAATATATACAGTTTTTGGAAACTTTCAGTCATTCTTTAAGAAAGGTTGTATCAAATTTGGCACATTCATTCATATTTTGACTGGCTCTTAAGTAATTTGAATTCTAGGTTAACTTAGGGCCAATTTTTTAGGTCATTGGTATCCCTAAGTGCAATTCAAAACAGAGCACACAGGTCTGAGTCAGTAGCTCGAGTAGAAGTGTTTTCTAATTTATTAGTCTCGTCACGATTGTCCAGACTGTTCTAATAGCCATGTGCATGCATGCACCTGTGTGTGTGAATGTGTGCATGCGCCTGCATGTGTGTGCGAAGTATGTGTGTCTGGCATGACAACTCAAGTTTTACTGGAGCAATCTTCGTCAAAATGGGGGGTGATATACTTGTCATCCTGAAAAATCATGTTGAGGATCTGAGGTCAAAAGATCAAGGGTAGTCGGGAAAAACACTGACTTATCCAAAAAGTGGATTGTCAAAATAGACATTCATTTTTATACAAAAATAATAACATTGTTCTGATAGTCAAGAAAATATTACTAAGAAAAGGGTGGCATTGCAAATGTTTATAACAATCTGCTAATAACCTTCTATAAAAAAAACATTTAAAGATTTCCACACTCACCAATAGAGGGATCCGATCAATCACTCGTGTATCTGATGTCATAATCAATTACGTTACTTGGTACCTGACGCCATAATCATAGTGATGTAGAATTATCCATCATGAAACTGTAACGGTTGGTCAAGTGTACGATTTGTATGTCTTTGATGGATTTACAATTTATTGAACATTCTGTTGGATATTTTGAAAATAATTAGACTGGGAGTGGTTGCTGCCATAAGCAACTATAGCAACCAGTAAAATTAGTTTCAAAATCTAATAAATCAAACATGTATAATTATCTTGAAAATGGGAATTTGAGAATTCAGGGTTCATAAATATATAAATTCTTTCCAACACTCAGAGAAAAGTGGATGGAGCTGTTAGAAATGGGCGGGGCATAACTAGATACGGATTCCTCGATTACCCCGTTATCATACAAGATAATAATCTCATGAACAGACAGACAGACAGACAGACACAGCCTGGTCGAGTGACACACCATACATCTCTACACACTGCAATATCTGACAATGACTAGTAACTAGTATTAAGAAGAGTTAAATGTTGACCATATTTTATTATCACAACTATATATTTGAAAGTGATACAAAATAACAATAGCCATAAAAATAGACTGAGAATTAGACAGTGTATATGCAGATGCAGATTCTGATCTATTCAGGTCATAGACATTACGCTTGAACAGAAGAGCAATTCCTCTGTGAGGTTAGACCTATAAAGCAAAACCATTAAAAATGTAAACAATGTGTACAGTCAAACTGGGCATAGCCCTTTAATGCTCAAGGTTGGCCAGGAAAATGCAGGCCAAGATAAGAAGATTTGGTTTAATTTAGCACCGGAATAACTGGCTAGATTATCAAGCCAATCATTCCAGAGGTAAATTTTCAAAAATTGTCTTCTTATGATTTGCAAATGGACTACTGCAGAGACCAGTTCTGACCATCTTGGCCATTAAACGGTTATACAGCACAGCCATAAAAGCATATGTGATTGTAAAGTCTTATATCAGTAATTACAGGAATGAACAGATTATTCACCGGGCATTCATTAAGACAAGCATGGTTATAAAGAACCACTGTGGGTTAGCAGCAATAACCAGCTAGCAAGTTTCTCTCTAGACTAGGTTTGTAGATATATGTAACATTAACAGTTATAACACGTTTATTGCTGTTCACAATAGTGATTCATGTCAAAATTAGTTCATTTTGAAAAATTCTTCCTGTTAGCCGACATCGATTTTTTTTCAACATAGTCACTATCTCTTCTCCACATGATTGAAACTTGCTGGCAGCAGTAATATTGTTAACAGAAATGGTATGGCATGATTATAGTTATGGCACTGGTAGCTGAAACTACATAGGGAAAGAGTTTTGTAGAATATAAAAGAGTGGAGATGGAATATCCAATCTCAAAACTGAATATATATATGTACACGTAATTAATTAGATAACATTATCTTGTATTAGAAACATAACAATCATACAATAATGTGTATGGTTTATGGATTTAGTACTAATTGATTACGAGATTAAAGTTAGCAGCATAAAATAATTTTATATAATTATACAGCATATGTAAATCATTAGATATTCAACAAGATTAATGGCGTTTAAACAGAAAGGTTACAGAAATAGTCTCACCGGGCAAAAAATATTTGCTTGCATTTTTCATGGAAAACATTATTATCTAGCATCTACATCATTTAGTACATATTGATAAATCTTTGAAAATATATGTATTAGACCTTAAAGCTGAACGGTTATGTTAATATAACCAATGCTTAAACTCTACCAATAGCATAGTGCTTTCAATAAATTTTCATTTTCGGTGTCATAGCATCAGCATCATAGCAGCTCTCATCCCCTATGGCATGTACACTGTCTCGTATTGTATGTCAGGGGGTCCATCGACTCATAGGCTGTGCCTTTGATGGACCGCCCATTTTTTATCTATATATATATTTAAATTAAGGTATGAAATAAACAACTTTGACCTTTGAACTTTGAAAGATTCACTCTGTACAGCGAGCTACCAGCTAGCCATCAGGAGTGATTATGTGGGCATTTGACAGGTAGGAATTTCACAGCACAAAGATATGCAGAACTACTGTCCCCTGTGTATTACTTACATGTAGCCGACATGCACACACGCCAACACCTAATGACTAACTCAGAACTGTATACGAAGTTATTGGTTTGATTGGCGTCTATTGAGTCACTGATTTCAGGTCCCATTCACTCTCTAGGCTGGTTTTTATTTCACTCTATTATTAGTAACTTCCCAGCTTTTATAGCGGTACCCATTTATACTCCTGGGCGAAGAAAGGAAAGGGGCGAAGGAGATTACCCATGTTTCCAATCACAGCGAAATAGTGCACAACTCAGGCACGAACTTGCCTCTCCCATTAAGTAGCCCAGTCTCAAAACTGTATGTATTCAGCGAGTAATAATGCACAAGGAAGGTTAGGCATGTTTTGTTTACCATTTCACACCCACACCGGCCAAAAATGGATTCTGTAGTGGTCTTGTGAAAAGCCCATTTGCAGAGCAAAATCTATTTTTGGAAATTTTACACTAGAATGACCGGCACGAGCCAGTCATTTCAGTGGTAAATTTTCAAAAATAGTCTTCTTTTGTTCTGCAAATGGACATTTTTATTAAAAAATTGAAATTTTGTTGAACAAGTTCAAGGATAAAAGTATCAATATCTGATAATATAGTTATTGAAAATGTAATTTATTGATAGCACCATGTTCCCGGTCTGGATTAAAAACTGCTTATTTTTGCATGGCAGTTCAGCTTTAATCACCTCCACCCTGTTTAATTAGCTGATTTCTATGGTCACTTTGCCATATAGTCATAAAAGATGGAAAATGAAGTACCGGGCACCTATTCCTTCAATTACAAAGTATCCTCTTAACCCTTTAACCATCAAATTTGTTCAGGAAAATTTTTATTTTGTCATGGAAATTGTCAGTTTTTAGACCAAGTGAAGACTATTTTTGTATATTTACCACTGGAATGACTGGCTCAGTTATAGAGCCATTCATTCCAGTGGTAAATCTTCAAAAATAGTCTTCTCTTGGTCTGCAAATGGGCATTTCTCAAGAGCACTACTGAAGCTGTTTTTGGCAGATTTGAGTGTTCGTCATGAAAGGCTTGAATGCTCATCAACTCCATATATACATGTGTATTTGGTATTAACACACTTTAACTGCACCCGTATATAAATCAGAAATGTGTTGCATTTTAAAATACCTATCTTTACAGCACTCATTTTATGATCAGGTGCCTTCCATTATCATTCATTTAAAAAGTACACATAGCATGCATTTAAAAAGTACAGTAGTTAATGATGACAAATAGCGATGCACCTTTCAAGTTTTAGCAATGCCCCCACCCAACTAAGTTCCACCCCCACTTCGTCGTGTTAGGATCGATCGATCTCTGAACTACCCGACTATCAATTTCCAGAAAAGTATACAGGTATGCTGTTGAATATTTTGAAACTAATTTGACTGCTACCCAGTCAAATTAGTTTCAGACTATTAAACATTTAAGATGGACTAGGACGAGTCATTCATGACGTCATGATTATGACATCATTCTACACGCCACGTAAATGATTATGACGTCAAATGATGTCATATGATGGATGGATAAACTGGAAAGGTCCATTATAGAACAACTGTGCAAATTTTCCGGTCAGGCTTAGTGAATTAGCACCCTCTAACATTAAAATCTTCAGATGCAATATTGTTCAGGAAAGGACAGTAAAAAAAAAATTTTTGTGACAACTCTTAAGTCTCCATCAAGCATTTTGTAAGAAAGTTCAATGCTTGTGCTGTTCTGTCGATAAACACCACAGCACAGTTCAAATTTACTTGGTGGAATAAATATAAAGTTTACTTTGGTTGCCATGTGGTATATTGATGATCTGATATAACGGATGCTAATGCTTATTTTGGTACCAAGCTCAACATATGTAATCTTGACAATGACCATTAACCATTTAACTCTCATATCATCCAAAAACGGCTTCTGCGGTGATCTTTAGACATTCCCATTAGCAGACCAAGAGACTATTTTTGAAAATTTACCACTGGAATGAACGAGCCAGTCATTTCAGTGGTAAATCTTCAAAAAGTATTCTCATGGTCTGCAAATGGACATTTTCTATAAGAAACTGGTACATACCAACTTTTCACGAAAATCTTAACTACAAGTAGAGCTAAGAAATATCTTAATATCTGTTGAATAACATAATTGTATAGGAATACATTGCTACCTGAAATGATGTAATTATGGCACAATGGTAGTTAAACAATAAATAGCATTGACTACAAAGATGGCGACAACCTCCCCTCCTAAACCCCTCCCCTCCTAAACCCCTCCCCCACCCCCCACCCCACCCACTTCCCAGCACACTCCACCACCCACCAAGCCACACTCTAAAATAGTTCAAACCTGGAGTAATAGGTAAACAGTAAAACTCAAGGTCGGCCAAGATTGACTTCTGCAGTGGTATTGAGAAATGTCCATTTTCAGACCAAGAGAAGACTATTTAGGAAAATTTATAAGTAGAATGACTCGCTCGGTTATCGAGCTAGTCATTCTAGTGATAAATTTTCAAACAGTCTTCTCTTGGTTTGCAAAATTTACATTTTATATTAGAAAATCAGAATTTAAAAAAATAAATTTGAGGGTTAAAGGGCTAAGACTAGAATGAATTCTTCAACAAACAAGAGGCCCTGAAGTAGGCTTATCACCTAAAACATCAGTATTTGGAAAGGGACATAAAATATATGAAAAATTTGGCTGGAACAACAAGAAGTTCTGTGTAACACATGGAAATCTACTTAGTTCATAATGTGAAAATTTTAAGAGGAAATAATAACATTTAGGTCAGAAATGAATTAATTTTGCTCCAAAATGAACATATTTTGGTCTGAAGCAAAGGAATTTATGATTGGCACTAAAACCTGATCGACTAGATCAGATTGAAAAGTACCTTATCAGCAAGCCATAAAACCTGTATATTGCCATTTTCACTGGCAAAATCCATCAACTAACACTGGCTCAATTCTAATTGGTCAATGGTGGCCAGGTACTTTTATGCATCGATTTCAACTGAATAAAGTTGAATGGTTTGTAATCACATCCCTAATTATATTTGCCAAATTTTAGGCTGATCCTTTCAGAGATTCCAGAAAAGAAGTAATTTTTTAGCAAACTAAGTCAGCCCAGATGGCTACCAGACAAATTGACGCATTCAGATATCTTGGAAAAGCTTGGCTGAACAGCTCTTTCACTTGATGGAATCAATTCTAATCAATCGGCAAGAGTATGTTTAAATTTGGATTAGGCAAGTGCGACCTGCTACATGTATAGTTGCAACAATATGGCAGCTGTGTGAGAAATGTCAAAAATATGACAGACTGACACACACATTGACTGACCGATGGACATATTGACTTATACTAGGTGCGAGACACAATTAAAAACAATAAAAAACCTAAGAGGGTATGACCGTTTACATAAACTTTTTCAACATTGACAAACAGTGTTTTATCCCAAGGTAACCGTTGATTTGTGTTATTGTGACCTCAATGCCATTCTGGGGCTTCTTATCCCTTTAACACTCATATCAGCCAAAAACGGCCTCTACAGTGATCTTGAGAAATGTCTATTTGCAGACCAACAGAAGACAATTTTTTTTAATTTACCACTGGAATGACTGGCTCGATAACTGAGCCATTCATTCCAGTGTTACATTTTCAAAAATTCAAATTCACAACTAAACCTATGAAATTTATTTATATGGAATGAAATCATCATATGTTAAGATTTATTGCATTTCATTAGAGTGAGGTATGCAATTTAAGCGTCTAAAAGTATATAATTTCAACAATTTTGTTTTCAAGCATTTTGCTGTGAATATGCACCTTTAATAAAGTGACAAACAAAAATTACTCCAACAGGAGTCTTTAGAAATGTCCATTTACAGAGTGACCAAGAAAACGTTTTGGAAATCTTACCAGTACTGGAGCCAGCCACTTATAGTCTCCTCGACCACTACATAAGCTGATATGAGTGTTTGAGGGTTAACGTATTAAACACGAGTCTTATTGCATGTGCATGTAGCGAGAACATAATACCCAAACAGCTAACGGGATGCTAATCTCATCTCAAATGTCATACTGCACCGTAGATTATGGTTTCTAGATTCGATTTCATTCATAGTCACATTCCCGTTTCTGTATCCCAACTATCTGCTTTGTAATATCACGTAAATGTTGAACAGTTGAACGTCACCATTTTGCCTTCTCAAGCGATAGCGTGTGATGTCATGTAAAATGCCAATGAATTAGATTCTTTATTATGTAACCCTCATCTCGTTGAATGTTTTGAAACTAATTTGACTGGAAGTTGTTGCTGCCACTTCCAGTCAAATTAGTTTCAAAATATTCAACAACTTAACTGTATGATTGCTTTTACACCAATTTGCCAAACTATAGCTGGCACCTCTATGACTGAACGTATATCCCGAGGCAGACACGCTAGGCTTTTTCTGATTAGTTGAAAAGTAAATCATGACAGCCATCATAGGCTGTAGAAATGTAACAACATTTAGCTACTAAAGCCAGAATATCTTTCTATAGCGGCATGAGAAAAAGCTTAAAATTACCTGCATATTTTTATGAGTGGCATATTAGATGACCTGAAAAGCTACCAAGAGATGAGATTAGTTATCCTTTAAACAATCTCCAGCAAGTAACGTTTAAGAGGTGTTGGTAAGGGCAAGAAATTAACTTTTTGTGCTATTTGTCTATCCACGGCTTTATATATGGCCACTCGTGATATGTCCAGCAGGGATCTAGGTGTAGCCATCAAAGAGTTCAATAAGGCGAGAAAATCCTTACTAATACGACTGTAAGGATGAAAACGAGCTGAATACTTTGTTGAGTTTAAGCATTCAAATAACACCTTGTGATCCATCGTCTTGTAGAAAAGTAGCAACAAATTTAATGCATGCTGCCCGTCAAAGATTGAAGTACTCTCTCCAAAACCATGCATGAAGTGTGTTATTGGTTGTGTTCCCCTACGCTTGAGAAATATTGAGCTTTGAGAGTGACATATGTCTGGTTCGCACAGATAGGGTTCGATATCAGGGTTTGCTCCCCACTGGAGAAGTGTCTTCACCCACAGATAAATCACACCGAAATCATCAGGTGCCCGAACATTAAGTGCAAGCCGAACAAATTCAACCAAGGCATTCCCCGTACCACCTTCCAAAAATGTATATTTCTTGGCAGTGTGATAGTTGGTTTCTAACCCATGTTTCAACATTACTTCCAGTATTCTATTAAATAAATTTGCAAACTTCACACACGTGATCTGTTTGGCTTCTTCATTTGAACGCATATGATCAAAATAAACATTTCCTATTTTAGCCAGAAAAGTAGAGCATGTGACTTGATTCTTGGAGATAAAATTTGTATTTGCACCAGCCTGTAACAGAACTTCAACACATTTGACAAAATCATCTGCCTGTTCACACATTTCTCTTGGATTAGCATAGAGAAGACATTGCAAGAGCAGCACAAGAGGAGTATGGCCAACACTACACATTGCATTTGGATGGGCACCATGATTCAGAAAGACAGCCATGACACAAGCTAAGGTGTTAAAGTTATTGTCGTAGATATCATCTGGGAGAATACGAACACAGGTGTACATGTCATCTGGAAAGTATATTCTAAGTGTTCTGTGGAGCAGTTTGCTAAGCGGATCAAGGCCATTGGCATCGTGGATATGAATGTCTGCATTGTATTTGAGCAATGTCTCAAAGCAGTCAATCATCTGTGCTTGATAACCCTCTTGTACCTCTTCTCGGGTCCGATTATTCAACTGATGCTCAGAAATGTCACCACCGACGTAGGAAACGTGCGTAACAAGAAGATGTATGGCTGCCTCACCACGCTTATCATGGATATTTATGTCCTGCTCAATGCCTGTAGTTAGTAAATATTGTGTTGTATCAAGAATTGTCAGCAGACCATCTTTATTTTCAACATACAACTTATGCAGAGCAGTCTCGCCACTCTTCGAGCGCTTCCGCACATCAGCCCCATTTTCAATCAGCAAACCAACGCTTTCTTTTCCCCACGGCACAGCCAACAACAGTGGTGTATTAGCTTCTCTGTCTGGCTGGTCAATGTTGCAATACCTCATCTCTAGGAAATACTTAATACATTTTGTAGCACCAAATTTACATGCGTAGTGCAGTAAGAATTCTGGTACCTGTAATGTTGGGTCTGTTGATTTAAAAGTTTGCCAGTTTTTCAGCAAGAACTCCAGAATGTGAACATGATCACCCTCAATTGCACTATGGAGTGGAGTTACTTTGTTTGTATGGCACTTATACACTGCTTTGTAATTGAAGCCTAGCATGTTCTGCTCGAATCTTAGTGGAGTGTGAGGTCCAGGAAAACAGATCCCGTATGCTTTTGTGAAGTCCACACCATATGCAAGCAGTTTCTCTACAATATCTAAATATCCTAATCGGCAAGCAATATGCAATGGTGGGCTACATTCACAATTACTAAGTCCATAGCCCAGTCTCCATAATAAATTAACAACATCCTTGAGTTCATAAACAATGGCATGCTGTATTAGGTTACGTCCTTCAAAATCTACAATTTGCAAAATGTCTTCATCTTCTGGTAGACTCCTAACCGCCCGCACAATAGAGGTTGTAGAAGATGCTGTCTTGTCATGGTTTCGAATTTTGACAATCAGTTCATGAACTCGTAACTCTGTACACACATCTGGTGGCTTGCGCTTCTTTTCAGCACCACCTAAATAAAGATTTGATTGGACTATTTTCCATGCAGCACCAGCCAGGCCACGTATTCGCTCAAATAATGCGCTCATTATAACGTCTACTTCCTTGTTATGGTTGATCCACATTTAGACACATCTGTTGCATACTGTAGGTAACAGGTTATCACCATCATGTTTTTAAGCAGCTTATCATGTATCCATCTTGTGACAGGTATGACTGAAAAAAATAACAAAGACAAGCAATTAATTATGACTTGATACCAATTCCACACAGATCGAGATAGATAAACATCTCCATACAAATTGAGTCTAAAAGTATTCAACAGGTTTATTATGTCTGATTTCAAGATAAGACAGTATGGAGTTTTAGAACTAGATTAGAAGATTTAGAACCTTATTTAGAATACATATAGTGGCATATAAACTGAACAACAGCCCCATCAAATTGGCCTTTACGGGCAACACTATATAAATACCAAGCTGTTGAGTCCCACACCTGAGTAGATAAGACATTTATCATCAACAGTCGGAGCACAATTTGCTGCTATGTCTGCTTCACAGTCAAATGCAGTACAGTACAGTACAGGGAATGATCATGCATGCACAAATGCAGTACAGTACAGTACAGGGAATGATGATGCATGCACAAATGCAGTACAGTACAGTACAGGGAATGATGATGCATGCACAAATGCCATCAGTCACCTTATAATGTTAATACAACATTCCAGATATCAGTAAGAGATAATTATACGTCCAAGAGATAAAGTTATACTGATAATCATGATGACGACGACGACGAAGACGACGATGGATAATGATGATGATGATGATGAAGACAATGGATGATGATGATTATGAAGATTATGGATGACGATTATGACAGTGATGATGATGATGGATAATGATGATGATGATGATGATGATGATTACAAAGATTATGGATGACGATTATGACAGTGATGATGATGATGGATAATGATGATGATGATGATGATGATGATGATTACAAAGATTATGGATGACGATTATGACAGTGATGATGATGATGGATAATGATGATGATGATGATGATGATTACGAAGATTATGGATGACGATTATGACAGTGATGATGATGATGATGATGATAGTGATGAAAAATGTGAGTTGATAGTTCTTGACTGATCATTTGGAGATGACATATAAAAGAATGCAGATGGAGTAAGATCAGAAAGCGATTTATTGATCCGTTTAACCCTTTAACAACCAAAATCCTTTTACAGTGGTCTTGAAAATGCACATTTGTAGATAAAGAGAAGTGTTGAAAATTTATCATTGGGATGACTGGGGCTCAGTCACTAAGCCAGTCATTACAGTTATAAATTTTCAAGAATAATTCTTCTCTTGGTCTACAAATGGACATTTTCTATGAGAAAATTGAAATTTCTTTGAACACATTTTGAGGGTTAAAGCGGTAACCCTGAGTATCTCAATGTCAAGCCGATAGAGGGATCCATTACTGGCTATACGCTACCCATTTCAAGCTAAGGTCCGACAACTCTGTACACACACTTGAATCGATGTTAAACTTTGAAAGCTGAATTGCCCGAATCTAAATTTCAAGGTAAATATACACTCAGGTAGCTTGTTGAATATTTTGAAACTATTTTGACTGGGAGCGGTTTCTGTATACGACAGCAAAAGCTCCAGGTCAAGATCGTTTTAAAAGGTTCAACAGCATGTTTAATAAATTGTAAATTCACAAAAGCAAAAAAACTCATACACTTTCGTGACAGACTTTTCGACTTTTATAACAGTTACACCTTGATTGTTATGTCAGCTAACAACTGATGTATTTCTCAGTCTGTTTGTTGGTCAAATTTTTAACCCTTCAGACACAGCTGTCAAAGTCGCAACTATAGCGTGTCGAAATTGTTCTAAAAATTGTCTGATGTACATGTAACACACACGTGACAGCAACAAAATGAATCTCATAGGAAAACATACTCACAGTATTTTATTCTTAAAATATTTTGTCTACACCTTCATCTGAAAATCAACATATGTTAAATGGAATGGGCCAAAACAGTTGAATATTGAGAATCTCTTTATAAACAAAGGCAAAACCGAGTTTACCAAATGGCATGTACAACTATCACACACGTCAGCAACAGAAGAAATTAGAATGCATCCCATGGCGTAGGCGAGGTGTTGGAAGAGCAAAATCATCTCCTCAGTGATGTTGCTACATGTCTATTTGTTACTTTATGGGCATTTTAAACATCAAGACATGCAACCGCTTTTCTAGTTAGATATTTGCTTAACGCCTTATTTCGGATTCTATTGTGTTCGCTGGGTTGAAATTGTCTGTATAAAGCGATTTTCATAATACTAATGTTAGTCATTGTTCTGCTGGCTTCCAAGGTGAACAGAGCTTCTAGAAAGCAAATATAAGTGCATAGGACTTAATAGTTTTATATTTCCTTTGGTGCAAGTGAAACAAAATATGTTTATAATAAGTTTACTGAAAACTTATGCTGCTCATCTTTCCATCAAA
This sequence comes from Chaetoderma sp. LZ-2023a, assembly GCA_034401795.1. Classification (NCBI taxonomy): domain Eukaryota; kingdom Metazoa; phylum Mollusca; class Caudofoveata; order Chaetodermatida; family Chaetodermatidae; genus Chaetoderma; species Chaetoderma sp. LZ-2023a. Next base: position 42,644,318 of record CM067374.1, on the reverse strand, counting down.
CATTCTCAAAACCAGAGGGCCAAGGACCTGTGACACTCATTTGAACCATTTGCATTTGAACCATTTGCATGTAAAGACGTCATAAGATCATTCAACCCATCTTTTGTTGAAATTGGGCCATTGACTAAAGAGTACGTATTATCTGATTTTACATGGGTCCAGAAAATCAGACGGCTGCCAAAGCACGGCAATAGGATCCTTCCAACCAATTTGGTTGAAATTGTCCAAGTGGTTAATAAGGAGTAGCGTTTTAAACAGATTCCCATTTTTCGGAAAATCCAAGATGGCCATCCAAAAAGTAAATCAAGCAGTCTATGCTGTATACAAGTTCTGAAGATCCAAGACAGCTGCGGGAAAAATCAATCACAATTCTCGTTAAAAGTGTTAAAGCCTACCAGCATAGAAGTAGTCCACCCATGTTTCGTTGAAATCTGGCCATTTATATCAAAGGAGTAGCGTTTAAAATGATTTCCTGAAATTTTTCGGAAAATCCAAGATGGCCACTCGAAGAATTGACCAATCAAAATTCTGAATAGAATTTCTGGAGCATACCACCATAGTATCCTTCCAGCCAAATTTGTTTGAAATTAGTCAAAGTATAAAGGAGGAGATTCGATTTGATCGACGGACGGATAGACGATGGACGGACGACGGATGGCCGCTATGGCAAAAGCACATTTTGAAAGGCCAGGTGAGCTAACAATCAGCAAGCTTTCAGGTTGGTTAACTAATAAGTGCATACATAATTAGCTAGGCCTATATCATATGCGTATTCCAGTATGAAATATCTTCGCAAAGTTCAGACCACCAGTATGTGCACGGTTGCCTCCGACATAGGTCTACAGTGAATAGAATAAAATGCTTACATTCTGAACTAAATTTTCAGCCAGATCATTATAAAACCTTCTCCTAGTGTCAATTGTATTATTAGCTGATTATTTTGACAACAATTTGATGGAAAACTGCTCTTTCTACAGCTAGCAACAGTCTTCAGTAAACGTGTTATAAATATATTTGTTTTCAATTGCACCATAGTATATTTGCAACTAGTATTTTACTATGCTATGGCCCTACTATGTGCTTTCTAGAAAGCTCTGCCCACCTTGGAAGCCATCAGAACAATGACTAGTATTAGCATCAGGAGAATAGTTTTATACAGATCACTGCCAACTGGTGAAGACAAAAGAATCCAAAATAATGGTACCAACAAATATGTAACTGAAATGTTGGCTAAACTCCTAGTTAGTTAAAATGTCTACAAAGTAACAAATTGTCCTAAATTTATTTACATGTAGGGTCCACGTGTTTTATCAATGAGAACTTTAACAAGTATGATGGGCGGAATTGCAGGACGCAGAGATAGAATAATTGTGTCCTATAACTACCTATCACGTTTAAGGGGATATAATAAATTTAACAACACATGTACTTCGATCCATTAATGGTCAAGAATGGCCAAGAAAATTGACATATTTGCTCAGAGAATATTCATGTGCAGGCCAATAGAAGACTTGTTGACAATTTATCAATAGAATGACGAGCTCTGTCATCGACACATGCATTTCAATGATGAATTTTCAAAAATAGATTTCTCTTGGCCTTTAAATGGGCTTTCCTCAAGAGAGCTACAGAGGCTGGTTTTGGCCGGCTTGACCATTAAAGGGTTAACCCTTTAACACTCAAAAAGGCCAAAAAAGGCTTCAGCCGTGCTCTTGGGAAATGTTTATTTGCAGACCAAGACTATAAATGAGCCAATCACTCCAGTGGTAAATTTTCAAAAAACAGTCTTCTCTTGGTCTGCAAATGGATACTTCCTCACAAAATTTTTTAATTTATTTAACAAATTTAAGGGTTAAAGGTTTAACCAAGTGTAATGTGTTATACTTTGAGGCTGACTTATAGGCAGCCTTACCAGAAATGTAAAGAATCTGACAGACAAGCCTGTAGATGGACAAACAAACAGACCGACTTATGCTTAGTTGCAAGTCACAACTCAAAATCGTTAATGGTTTTATTCAAATATTCAGAATATTCTTTATTAACAAAGCATTTAATGCAAGCAATTAATATTTAAAAATCAGTCAGATAGATCAGCGAAGTCGTGCTAGGTAGACTGGATGCTCGGTACGTCAGTGTATTGAACTAACAAGTGAACATTTTATAAGTGAGAAGTACAGGATGCTGGTAAACAGGAGATTGTCATTCTACGAGAAAACATTGTGATGAAAGTGCCAAGTGTTAGGTAATAATACAATACATGAAGTAAACACATTAATGGTTAAGAGTTGTTGAGAAAATTTATATTTTTAATTAGTGAATATCTATTTGCAGACTAAGAGATTATATTTGAAAATTTATTACTGCAATGACTGGCTCAGTTATCGAGCCAGTCATTCCAGTGGTAAAATTTCTAAAATAGTCTCTTGGTCTTCAAACTGAAATTTCCCGTGATCACTTGGCTAGGCCATTGAAGGGTTAAATAAAAACAAATTCTATGCTTAGTCGTCAAACGAACAGAAATACACGAATATACCGGTACATTGTAAGACTTTTCATAACACATCTTATTTTAAAAATCTAACAAAAATATATAATATAAAATATATATAAATACATTTTGTAATGGACAAATGATCCATAAATCATATAAAATATTAAAATAATAACACATACATGACAAGCTTATCGAATGTTAGACAGCCTGCAGTAACAACTGTACATGCACATACATGCTGAGCTATATGTACATGTCTATACGAGTCATAGTTAACTCTGCGTCATAAACAAGAGACCCAAGGGGCCTGACAATCACTCACCTGGAACATTTACATTTCAAGTTGAAAGGACATGAACTACTTGTACATGTAGATTTTTTTGTTAGAAATTCAACCGTTTTTGTCAGAACTCAGAAATTTCATTTTTACACGTACAAATTGAGACCGGCATTTTCCTTTAGAGATTTCGAAGCCTACTTACTGCACAAGGACCATTCCACCTACATGTACATTTAGTTGAAATAGGGACATTGATTAAGGATGTGTAGCATTTTAAAACATTTCTGGAAATTTTTCTGAAAATCCAAGATGGTCGACAAAAAAAAAATGACAAATAAAAATTCTCATTACAATCGTTACATATGTTGAAGCTTACCACCATAGGATCGTTCCACCCAAGTTTAACTGAAATTGGAACATCGGTTAAAGTTCTCATCTATTGATAAAAGATACACATCCTATCTAAATTTAGGACTATTTGTTACTTTATGGAGACTAACTAACTAGAACTGAAGCCGCCATTTTAGATACATGTGTAGATAATTTCTGGCACCATTATTTCAGATTCTATTGTCTTCAACTGATGGTATAAAACCATTCTCATAATGCTAATGCTAGTCATTCTTCTGCTGGCTTCCACGGTGAGCGCATAGTAAGGGCCTAGCATAGTTCAATACTAGTTGTATATTTCCTATGGTGTGTGTTAAAACAAATATATTTATAACACGTTTACTGAAAACTGTTGCTGCCTATAACAGTAACGTTAAATTGTTGTCAAAATAATCAGCTGATGCAGCAACTTTCAATTAAATTGTTCTCAAAATAATCAACAGGGCTGTCAGTCAACGGTACATGGAGATATTTTGAGCAACTTTAGCACTCTGATGTTAATATTCTATATTGTACTGTGTCAATATCCAAGAAACTCGGTGTACATTTTTCAACAATTTTGCTGCAAGATGTTGCTGTCTACGACAAGCACCATCTACCAAATGTGTCGAAAAATGTACACCAGTTCATCTTTTAATTTAATTTGAAAATTAAAAATTTTGGCACCAGAGTGGTATGGGTTAATGACAGTCATTTCTGAACAAGAGCGTTGTCCAGTTTTTCTCATTATAATCAGTGGGCTTTCTATATTGTTAGCTAGCGACTCTAGAAGAGGATTACCAAAGTGATATCCTCAACGACTCTCTTGAAGATTTGTTCCTCCCGCTATCGCTCAATGAGGAGGTAGAGAATGAACTTGCCCCTGCCCACCTCCAGTATATTCTGGATGAATTAGATCAGGTTTAAGGTAAGACACATGCAGCATATAAAACTTACATTGTGTATGTACGCATACCCTGATGACCATAGCCAAACCTGCTATGAAATACCAAGTCTGGAACCAACTGAAATGAATCTCAAACTGATATTCACTGCCAATCAAATCCTTCTATACTGAAATCCGACCTTATTGATGATTTGTTCTTTAAAAACTCAAAATGCACTGAATTACGTGTTCTTTAACCCTGTAATACTCATATCAACCAAAACCCACTTCAGCAATGGTCTTGAGAAATGTCCATTTGCTGACCGACAGAAGACTATTTTTTTTAATTTACCACTGGAATGACTGGCTCGATAGCTCGCCGGCTACACATAGAAACTCTCTACCAGCTACACCTGTCTGGCTACATAAAACTGAACAAAACTCTAGCAGCTACACAATAAGCCAAAACGGCTACACAAATTGAATTTCTATCTACTCCCGGGTACATCTGTCTCTATCACTGGCTACACATTCGACAAAACTCACTACACAGACACACAATCCATGCTACATTTCGCGTATCCCGGATACAGAAACAGGCAATTCCGGTCACATTTTGTCTATCCCATCAACGACATACAAGTCATACATTAGTGACAGACATCAGTTACTTGAGTAAGATTGGATCCCTCCATAGATTATATGCATATGGTCGGTTATTAAGATCAATGGCTGAAGCAATTAAAGCACTATCATGTGAATATTAGGATAATGGCATGGTATAAAACATACACCCGTACAAACTCATGAATTTAGAAAGAAAAAAATGAAAAATATTAGTCTTTTCCAATGACAAATTAAACAAGCAAAAGCATACATGTAACACAAATGATAAAAATAGCATTGACTATTCTTGTTGCACTAAAGTACATGTAATTTGATTGAATGGCATTGTTGACTGCTTAAAGCAACAACAGCATTCAGTCAAATCAGTTTAACCCTTTAATGGTCAAATTTTGTCATGAAAATCAAAATGCTTGCTTGTTGAATGACAATTTGCAGGCCAAGAGAAGACTATTTTTGAAACAATTTTACTGGAATGACTGGCTCGGTTATCGAGTCAGTTATTTCAGTGATAATTTTTCAAAAATAAGTCTTCTCTTTGCCCGCAAATGGATATTCCTCAAGATCACTGCAGACGGTGGTTTAGACTGGCTTGGTCATTAAAGGGTTAAGGATGCAATGACTTTCAGAAAGATTTTTTTCCAAAATACATGTAGCTTACAAAATATGTCGGATTTAAAATCATTTAAAGAACATACTGTACCCACGCTGTTTTCCTAACCATGGTCAAACCATGGTTCCTAACAATGGTCAATGACCATGAAAGACCGTCATTGACTGTGCAGGTTAAATGGCACCACAGTCAGACCCTGCCCTGATTTCCTGCCAACCATGATATCACGGTCGACCATGGTAGTTTATGATTTGACCATGAAAGACCATGATTTTTCAACTCAACTCAGTTGTTACCTACTTTTCAAGTTCGTGCAGATTTTATGGCCTTTGTCGGCCGCCAAAAGGACGCGATCGGTTAAGTTATGCGAGAATCTCTTCCCTCGCAGAGCGTAGGCCATCTTGTACGACATCAAGAAGGGCTTGACGCGGCACCGAGGGTGGTCCTTCCAAGTTTCAGACGCGCGAACCTAGTTGAACAAAGAGAGTTTAGTGGAACCTCTGCCGAGCCTGGGTGCTATGAAGACGCGACAGACCTGGAAAGGAAATTCTCCAGTGACCATGGTTGACCATGACATATCATGGTCATTGAGGGATGTTGATAATTGGTATAAATATTGGTGACATCTGACCATGAACTGACAATGATATCACTGTCAATAGGAATAAACTTGAAATTCTCCAGTGACCATGGTCGACCATGAATTATCATGGTCAGTGAAGTAGAAATTCAGTTACATATGAAACGACCAAGTGACCATGACATCATGGTTAATAACAAAAGCTTTCAAATTTATGGCAAATGTGGTCACACATGGTTTTCCATAGTCATCTGACCATGATGTACATGTATTAACCATGTTGCAACATGGTCATTGGGACCATGGTCAGGTGACTAACAAAATCATGGTCAACCATGGTCAAACCATGAACCATCATGGTGGGCAGTGACATTATGGTCAGCAGGAAATCAGAGCCATTTGCAGTGTACCACAACAACTTTTGTAATACAATAATTTATTGTCTCCTCCATTGGCTCTCTTACATCAAAAAGGATGTCAGCATGAACGATTTATATAAATCATGTAACAGTTAGCCTTATTTCCTGTGTATATGACGCAGTTTTACACTCAATTTACACGTTTCAATAATAGGGAAGCGTCTTACATGTGCATATATATGAGAAGAAAGTTTTGACTGGATAATTCTCCTAGCACGGCAGCTGATAGAATAAAGTGGCTAAACACAGCTAACTTTTATCAGTAATTGTTAACTTTGTGACGTTATTGAATTATAACGACTGTATTTACATGTATCACCCACAGATGGTTTTACATGGAAGTGTGGCCTCAATTGGAATATATTTTGAAGATATGCAACAATGTGCAAGGATATGGTAGGGCCGGTAGATTAGTTATAGTCATTTTATGCTACAAGTGTTCCTTCTCTTTAAAGTTCCATTTTCCCAATTTCAGTGTCTTACACGTATACATGAGCATACTGTAGGACTTTTCTGGAGATTTGGGTCAAATTTGGACCTGCACTATATACACAAGGGCATGGAGGGTGACCTATACGCGAGAAATTACGGTACATGTAAGCACTTTTTGAGGAAAATCCTGTTTTGTTTATACTTGACTTTGAATATGTTGAGAAAATCCTTTGTTTTTATACATGTAACATCTACATCATTTGCATGCAAAAGAATGCACCCACGTAATCACCAACAATTAAAGACAGTATTTAAAATGTATATCACAAAAGCAACACACAAACAGAAACTAAACATACCATCA
>CM067374.1:42512757-42636757 GCA_034401795.1 Chaetoderma sp. LZ-2023a | reverse complement strand
ATAGTAGCAGCATAGCAGTAGCAGCAGAAGTAGCAGCAGTACTAATAGTAGCAGTAGTTCAAGTTCAAGATCTGTTTATTTTATGCTAGCTATGGGAAGCCTGTGGAAGTAAATAAGTAGGCAATTTGTTGTAACAGCGGAGATAGAATATATGCAAATAAATATATACATGCTTACAGAACAGTACTCATAAGTTCATATTAATCATTCTAACCCTGAGTTCCCAGAATCTCAAATTTGCCGTAACTGTACAAGAAAGCTGTTTGAAACAAATATGGAAGGAACCTGTTGCAGCCATAATTAGCAGCAGCACCAAGTCAGATCAGCTTGAAAATACCCAACAGAATATTGTGAAGGATTTGGTATGTTAGCCTTTCGGGCATGTTTGTCTTATTTTCCGTTTTTGAGTGTTGCAAGAATTTGCATAATCTTATATAGACATTCCTATTGCATATTTAAAAATGTCTTTTAAATTTCTCGTCGTTAATGTTAGTTATGTAATATTGTGCTACGTGTATTTACCATTCATTTGCATATTTACTACAATAAGATAAAAATGTAATTCATCATCAATAACATCGCGTCTGTCATATTTCACTATTGGTGTTTTGGGATACATGATATATGTAGGCTTATGTTAACATATGATATTAGGAATGTCGTATATACGCGTTACGCACGTCTTTTTAACATCTGCAATTAGCATTGTTTAAAAAAATAATATGTCTATTCGGCGCAACCTTGAAAAGTATACGTGTGTTGATGTTGTTAATTCTTAGGTAATGGACCGTTCCAGTTTATCCATCCATCATATGACGTCATAATCAACTATGGGACGTGTAGGACGACGTCATAATCAATTACAGCACGAATGACTCGATTTAGTCCGTCTTAAACGCTTAATAGTCCGACACGTTGTACGAATTGTATGTCTACTATTTAATACAGATTCTGTCAAATAATTCGAACCTAATTTTACTGGGCGCAACAGCAACCTGTCAAATTAGTTTGAAGATTTTCATCAGCTTACATGTATAGTTTTCTGGAAATTGAGAGTCAGGGAGTTCACGGATTGATCGATCCCAACACGAGCTAGGTGTGGGCGGAGCGTAGCTAGAGATGGGCTGGGCATAGCTAAAACCTGAAAGGTACAGTTAAATGTGCATAGACAAACTATAATTATATTTGCGCAATTTTGTATTGTACTTCAGAGGAAATTGCCAAGAAAATATCATCTTGTTAAAAGTTTTAATAATAAGTCTTTATTGGTTTAGTACAAATTCTATCACAATAATACGTGTATAAAACATGTAGGCGGAGATCGCACGCACGAGCTTGTAAACGGTCCTCTTGTTTATCTCACTTCATTAATTTACTATAAGCAGATCAGAAAGATATGGCGACGCGACTCTTGTGTTATGTGGGCGGAGCAATGCATGTGACAATGATCTAATCGAGGTGGTCACGTGTTACTCAATGTTCACACACTTTTCGTAACAATATCAATTGATCTCAACTAATAGATTCCCATCCATTTATCGATTTTCACAATTCTGCGTTGAAAGGCGATTAACCTATATACGTGCATGGCTCAGTCTATTGTGCAGTCTGTCAGAATATGATCTTTCAAAGATCGTTCAAAGATTTACGTATGGTTGTTGACACTCCGCTTTATGAAGTTCCGCCTGTTCCAAAACTGCCGTTCCTACACGAAAATCAAATTGGTCAACATGTACTACTCAAGAATTGAAATGGATATTCTAAATAAATAATAAAAAATACCAGAAAACAAGACTTTCCTATCGAAAATGCATCCTAGCCTAATCTTAATGTGATTAAAGGAAATTACAATTGAATTATTGCGTAAAAAACATACAGTACGGTGTTCGCATACAGCACATACAATATATAGATACAATATAACACATAAAATATACATGCATTAACAATACATACACAATATAACAGTTAGCATATCTACAAAACAGCAGGATCGGTGTATTAAGTTATAGTCATAGAAGCATATCCGAATACATGGGATCAATAGTTGTAGAGTGTTGTTTTAGCATACAACTCTTGGACAAAAGGTAGATCCAGATCAAGCCGTTATCGCAGGATATTATGAAAACGAACTTCTCATTATCAATTAATGATGGGAAGTCGCGAAAGATGCCGAGTGCATTGAAAAGCTTAGACACTCTACTGACAGTGGAATGCAGAAAAAGCAACACTGTGCATCAGTGTATGCAGTCAACTGTTAGCGGATTGCTCATGCTTGCCGGGATTGAGCCTGAAAAGCGCAGTCTGCTGACATTCACTGAAGCATATGTTGTCCCGCAGAAGACAATAGCATTGCGTTTGAAGGAATTGGCGTCATCTGAATGATCGCGAACCTTCTCGTGACATTGGTCTGCGGCAAGACCGCTGAACGCAGTAAATAGTAGCCGTTGTCCTTGTTGTGAGTCTGTGAGTCATCGTCAAGGCATGGTACCTGTATTAGGAGACGGGGCAAGTGAACAGACGCCGTGGTGTAGGATGTGCGAGGACTGTCACAAAACCACATGACAAGTTCCTTGTCATATCTCCTTGCCGAAACCGATCCATCAGTACTTCCGTATTGCGGAACTACTTTGGAGCCACGACAGTGTTGACGATATCTACTCAGACTGTTAGAAACAAACTGTATGCCTGTGGTTTGAGGACCCGCTGAACTGTTGTGCTGGTACCCTTGCGTGGGACTGGAATGGAGTAGACTTTGGAACCTTCTTACAGACGGCCAATGGGAAGTTGTCTTATTCAGAGACAAGTCGTGATCTGCCTTGGCTTTCACAATGGATATGTTCGTGGGTGTCGACGTCAAAATGAAAGATTTTCTAATGACAACGTGGTGAAACATGATGCTATGGTGGAGGTTCGGTCAAGGTGTGGGATGGCATTAGTGCTGGTCGCCATACAGACCTCTACTGTATCCAGAATGGCTCTCTGAAAGGTGTGCGGTATAGGGATGAAGTTCCGCATCGCTTTTCTCGGCCTATACCGGTGCAATAGGGCAAAGGTCCTTATGGGTGATAATGCGCGACCACGCAGCGCACCGGCGGTGGCGGTTAATATCTACCTGGAAAACGAGGGTGTCGAGCGAATGGACTAGTGAATTCGGTCTCCAGACCCATTGTACAGGCTTGGGACGGCCATTTCAGCTCGACCAGAGGAATGGGCAAAAATACCACAAATGCCGTGCACAGAAGGTGTCAGACTGTAAATTATGTAATCAGTTTTAGCGATTGCCATACGCGGTACTGACTCTACTGGGTAGCCGGAAAACCCTTACTCTAGTACTTGGTAGACTCATCCATACATGAGCGCAGTTACTCCACAGTATGCCGCAGAGTCACGCCTGTCATCCAACTTGTTACGCTTGCCTTTCTGTGTTGATAATTGCAAAATAAATGTAGTTAAGTGCATATGGATTCTGATTTGTATCGCTATGTTAATTATTTTCTGTTATTATACGGTGGCCTTAATAATAGACCTTTCCCCTCTATCCATCTATCACATGACGTCATAATTAGTAACGTGACGTGTAGAATCACATATTAATCAATGGCGTCATGAATGACGTAGATAAGCATGTCACGAACGCGTAAATGAAGACGGCTTATGCGTTGTTGTACGAATTGTATGTCTTTACTATTTGATAAAGATTATGTTGAATATTCTGAAACTAATTTGACTGGGCGCTGTTATAGGCAGCAACAGGGCAAGTAAAATTAGTTCCAAAATATGTAACATATTATCTGTTTAGTTTTCTGGATATTGATAGTCAGGGAGTTCAGGGATCGATCGATCTCAACACGAGCGAGGTGTAGGTGGAGCTTAGCTAGAGGTGGCCGGGGCTTTGCAAAACCTGGAAATGTCCATTGTAATAGTATATATTGGTGCAGCAGTGAATTCAAACTGGTGTGTATGGTGAATCTACTTCTTCATATTCACTCCTACAGGAAACTCAAAATTGCCAACGTCTATAGCTATTATATAGTATTTGAGCATGTCTAAGGCACCAAAAGTTTTCATCAATGCAGGTTTCAAAACTGTACGTTAATTTTCCACAAGATTAAACGTATGAATGTTAATTTTGCTATCACCCGGAAAATGGTTAAAATTTTGATTAATTGCAGGTAGACGCTTTTCACTCACACCTTTTGGTAATAAAGGCACAGGCCCAGGGCTTGTATGTCGGTAGGTCAAATACCTTCTAGCATCAATCGTGACCAGTTTGTACCGATCTTTACCGGCCAATTAGACATGTATCTAACCAGCGTGCGCATACCGCGGCTTGTTTAATCCTATAAAAGTGCCTTCTGTTGTGTAATGGAGGAGTCCAGCTTATCCATCAACCATATGACGCCATAATAAACTACGTGATGTGCAGGATGACGTCATAATAAATTATGTCATAAATGACGTAGCTAAGTTCGTCGCTAACGCGTAATTGATGACGGACTAAGCGTTGTTGTACGAATTGTAATGTCTTCAGATATTGGAGATAATATATCCTTGTTAATGAATGTGTCACGTCTTTGTCTGACTGCCTGTAAGCTGAGGGGCTTTCTGTACTGTATTTGATGGGACTGTCCGATAGTGTGCATAATAGATGAATCAGATCTGTCACTCAAGTACATGTATATGACGACAAAATCAATAGAGGATTCCAGTTTATCCATCAATCATATGACGTCATAATCAACTACGTGAGATGTAGAATGGCGTCATAGTCAAATACGGCATGAATGACGTAGCTAAATTCGTCAGGAACGCTTAATTGATGACGGACTAAGCATTGTTGTACGGAATTGTATATCTTTACTATTTAATACAAATTTTGTTGAATTTTAGAAACGAATTTGACTGGGCGCTGCTGCTTGTCATATTAGTTTCAAAATATTCAACAGCCTACCTGGATAGATTTCTAGAAATTGATAGTCATAGAGTTCAGAGATCGATTGATCCCAACACGGGACATAGCTATAACTGGATTCCTCCATTGAATTGGAGATACATATCACTAATTCGTTACTGTACGAATTATATATGTCTACTATTTAGTAAGCATGCTGTTGAATATTTCGAAACTAATTGGACTGGACGCTGTTGATACAATAGGCAGCAACAGCACCCAGTAAAATTAGTTTCGAAATATTCAACAGCTTACCTGTATAATTACGTTGAAAATTGGATTCTGAGATTTTAGGGTTCGAAGTCTATAAATCGATCCCAACACGCGCAAAAACGTGGGTGGAGCTTAGATAGAGATGGGCGGGGCATAGCTAGAAATGTGTCCCTCTATTTTACCAATGAAGTGAATAATAATAATAATAATAATAATAATAATAATAATAATAATAATAATAATAATAATAATAATAATAATAATAATAATACAACATGAGCCATCTCTAATATACGGTTATCAACAAATTATTAAAAAATATGTGTGGTATGTCTACACTGCATATATGGATGTCAAGCTCAATGGGCGGAGACAACATACGTGCTGAAACTACTCTAATGATTTAATCCATGTGGTGACATATTGACGTACGCGTGGGCATTGACGTGCACGTGGGCTGGTGTTCATATTGATCATAAAGTATATTGTAGTTAATTTATCATGGACGTGTGAAAGTTCACGACTGACCAATCGCAAAAACACCTAGCTAACAGACACATACGTATATTTATTTATTCATTTAAGCTGATTAATCCAACTCACACACGCAAAGGCCATTCCTTTACAAGTAGTCTAACGCTTTTTCAATTCCAATACAATACTGGGTGCATATTACATTATCATTTGAGTTTCCTATCTAAGTCTGCAAAGCCACCATTATCTTTGTATGATGCATATATGCAGTGAGCGGGTCGTGACTCAATACCAATGAACCGTTTCAGTTTTGGCTATGCCACGCCCATCCTTAGTTAAGCTCCACTCACGGTTCGCCCGTGTTGGGATCGATTGATCCCTGAACTACCTGACTATCAATTTCCAGAAAACTATACAGGTAAGCTGGCAGCAACAGCGCCCAGACAAATTAGTTTCAAAATATTCAACAGCAGGTTTATTAAATAGTAAAGACATACAATTTATACAACCTGGCGGACTATTAAGCGGTTAAGACGGACTAAATCGAATCATTCACGACGCAATGATTATGACGTCATGTAGTTGATTATGACGTCATATGATGGATGAATAAACTGGAAAGGTCCATTGTCATGTATGAATAAAAGACATATATTTACATCAAATTCCATCTCACTTTAATTTCGTGTTAGTAACTGAATACGTGTGACGACATCATGCGCTGGTTAATGTACATGAGCTGATGGCGATGTTCATATACGTGGCGAGCAGATGTTTCTTGAGCCAGGTGTAGTGGATACCTTTACCTGTGCTATTTCACCTGAGGCGTCTGCCCGCTCAATAATTCCAGTGACGAATCTTACAAAATCAAATCAAGATAGCATTCATCAGGATACATGTTAATGTTAACTGGAAGCTTGTCAACTCGCAACTCCATTGACAACTGAATGATAAATAAGCTGGCATGTAAATTAGACTAAACTAAAGTTTCTGAACAATGTTAGAGAAATAATGGGCAGTGCAGCTCAGAAATTAATTCAACATGTTTCCTAGGCAAAATAATGACGTAGGCCTACTGTTGATTATTATATACATAACTGGATTTGAAGGTATTTTCTGCCTAAGGAGGGTTCCAACTTATTCACCAATCATATGGCGTCATAATCAACCGTGTGTAGGATGACGTCATCAGCAATTACGCCATGAATGACGTAGCTAAATTCGTCACGAACGCTTAATTGATGACGGACTAAGCGTTGTTGTACGAATTGTATGGCTTTTCTATTAATAAACGTGGGGCGTGTGAGCCTCAGCAAAAGAATTGCTGAGTGCTGAGCATGTATTTGGGCCCCCTTTTGCTATAGATGTGATGGGCAATTCATAACGTAAAGAAATCACATGAATATCCATATTTAGTTTGAACAGGCAGAAGATACCATCTGCAATTTTCTGTGCATGACCAGCCTAACCAAAAGTAAGTGGATTCATCCCTATCCCAGGCCAGGCCAAATCCATTTACCTAGCCCCCCCCCCCCACTCTGCAGCCGAAATATCGCGCTTGCGGCCCCCCCCCCCACGCCCCCTCCCCCGCTCGGCCCCTAAAGAAGCGTGTGAGAGATATGATGCTTGGCGCATTCGCCGGTTGTGGCTCCGATTCCCTGCCAATACATTTAATACGGAATTTGAGTGTATCGTGGTAGTGGGAGCTACTCAAGTAAGAAATAACGAGACCACATTGGCCTAAGTATTAACGACCATTCTTCTATAATCCCGTAAATGGATAGATGATAATAAATCCACCATGTTCTATCGCATGTTTATGCTCACTTTTCACGTGGATAAATAATAAAATCGATGCGAGAAATGGATAGATAGTTTCTAAGTGTATCCAATCATGACACAAATTAAGAAGAAAATTTGTTTCAATTGGTATTTACAAGATTTGACATAAAAGCAAATGTAAAGCTCTATTAAAACAGATTAAGTAATTTGTTACAATTTCATCAAAATCCTCTTCAAATATTCTTCAGGCTAAACCCTTTCGTTCTGAATCCGTGCTAGAGGACATCTAATTTAAACTGATAGAGATAAAGTCTATCTCTAAGACAGTTTGACTGAAATCCGTTATTGAGCCATTTAAGTGCACAAGTCAATCGCAGGCAGGATTAATTTTTAAAAATCATACTAAATAATACATTTATGATTTAAACATATAATTTACGACATATAGTCCGAAAATGGTTAATTACCTAGGATGTATAGCTCGGAGCATTACAAGTATGCAGTGCATGGATGACCAGTGAGCCATGACGCTGCGCATGGGCGACATAATTGGGCGGCGCGAGTGGCACGCTTAAGGCACGCTTTACAGTAATGACCATAGCGAAAGGTAACAATGTCCGAATAATTTTCTGCGGACAATTAGCAATATCCTACTGACATCACACGCACCGAGGCCTCAGGGATGTGCGAAAAACAAAAGGTGTTGGATTTGGAGTAGACAATCGACCAGATCCTTCAAAGACCCCTCCTTGATTCCAATATAAAAGACTAAACACTCTTCCTAAGCCCCCCATACCGAAGTTTTATCTTATTGTCGGCGGGAATTATTAAGTTTTAAAGAGAACTAGAAATTTAATCTAACTATCACAGAGAGCGATATCATGTTAGATGAGACTCGTCAGTTAAGCGAAAATACACAGAACTTTCAGCATCAAGTGCCAACCATGGTTCAGTCAGTTACAGCTCATAGCCCGTGCATGCTAGATTCCATTAGGCCTACGTGCAGTACAAGTGCAATCACAAGGCCAAGGACACGTTTACGTAAACGCACACACGTTCCTCACGCCCAGCGTCCTCAAACATACGTGGTGAAACGTAACCAGCGCGAAAGAGCGCGCGTGGGGAGCGTGAATTCTGCGTTTGACCAACTTCGACAGAGGTTGCCAGTGTTAGCAGGTGATCAGAAAATATCAAAAATTAACATTCTTCGTTGTGCCATAGATTACATTAACAGACTACAAGACATTGTTACTGATTCTGAGGATGCGATATGTGGCGCCTCGGGTGTCACGGACGGCCTGTGGGAAGCTTTACAGCAATTCTGTAGCTCCAATTCTAATCATGATTCAGACGTCTACACGATGCTGCAAGAATATTCTCCTGATGTACCCAAGATCTCGGCACTCGCCATGCCATCACATGTAGATCAGCATCAGTTTGTAAGTAAATAAGGAATTATTAATCAGTCAGTCATAGGTTAATATGTAAATTTACAGGAAAATATTATCCGGAAAATCTTCAAGTATTTTCCGGAACCTGTTACTCCTCAAATCATATAGACCGCTCCCTATACTCGGCGACCAATTTTGGGAGATCTTGTTTTAACCCTCGAATCTGTTCCAAAAATTTTCAATTTGTCATAGAAAATGTCCATTTGCAGACCAAGAGAAGACTAGTTATGAAAATTTACCATTGGAATAACTGGCTCGGTTATCGAGCCAGTCATTCCAGTGGTAAATTTTCAAAAAATAGTCTTCTCTTGGTCTGCAAATAGACATTTCTCAAGACCGCTGCAGAAGCCGTTTTTTTGCTGATATGAGTGTTTAAGGATTAAACATGGTTCTCATGTTCCCAAGTGACACCTAAGAAAGTCGGGATATCCACACCTCTCAAAGGTTTGAGAAACAATCAACAGGAGACTTTTGTACAAAATGACCGTCGATAAAATACCCATTTTCGTACCTCTTTATGTGGCTAGTGCATAAACAAATAAACAATGACACGTTTCATAGCAAACTAAAGCGTATTAAAATGCATTAAAATGCATTTTGGAAATGTTGTCTAAAATTACGGAGTATCTCTATTTGACGATGTCGCGCGAAACTAAGTTGCCACAAAGATGTAAAATATGACGGTCGATATTATTTTAATCCTTTAGCCCTCGAATTTGCTCAAGAAAATTTCAATTTTCTCATAAAAATCTCAATTTGCAGACCAAGAGAAGACTATTTTTTGAAAATTTTCCACTGGAATCACGGGCTCGGTTAGCGGGCCAGTCATTCCAGTGGTAAATTAAAAAAAAAAGGTCTTCTCTTGGTCTGCCAATGGACATTTCTCAAGACCACTGCAGAAGTTGCTTTTGGCCTGTTTGAGTGCTAACTTGTTAATTAATGCAATGTTTAATATGTTGTATATCAACATAAAGCTTATTTGCAGGAAAATCATTTATTTTCCTCTTTCATAGTTTGTTATTCCTTTTTAAATCTAATTAAAATGTACATAATTTGTGCGAAACCAGGCATGTTCAGAACAAGCTCCCTAAAATGTATCATAGAACCTATAGCAACCCGGTCTTCTGCTAATGGAGGGATCTGATCTGTCACTCAAGTATCTGACGTCATAATCAGTTACACCACGAGGTAGCAGACGCCACAATCATCATGGTTTTTCTAGCTCTCTCTTGAACATCAAAAGGTCCGTCAAGTGTACGTCAAATTATATGTCCTTAATGGATTTACTTACACTTTAATAAACATTCTGTTGATTATTTTGAAACTACTGTGAACAGCAACATTCTTCAGTCAAATTAGTTTCAAAATATTCAACAGATTTTAGAATTCTGGTAATTTAGGGTTCAAAGTATATAAATTGATTCCACCACAAGTACAAAGCGGGCAGAGCTTAGTTAGAAATGTGCTGGGCATAGCTAAAAATGTGTGGGGCATAGCTAGAAATAGAACGCTCCTATCAGACAAAGCTACATGGCGTTATGCTACTGCCATTGATTTTCAAGATAGCCGCCAAGTGACCATCCATACCGATAGAGGGATCCGCTTCTAGCTATGCCACGCCCATTTGTAGCTGTACACATCTCATTTCTAGCTGTGCCCGATCATTTCTAGCTAAGCACATCCCAGTGTGTCTGTGCGTTTGAATTGATGTTAACATCTTGAATCGCGAAATCCTAAAATCTAAATTTGAAGGTAAATATACAGCTAAGGTGTTGAATATTTTGAAAATAATTTGACTGAACTGTTGCTGCCTATCAGAATGCTTATTATATTGTAAATTCACCAAGAACACGCGATTAAGACCGTTACTATCGGACCTTTTGCCCCTTTCCTGACGAACATACAGCACTTGTTTGTGACGTCACTTAACATGAGGCGTATTTTGATCATGGCATCATCTACTTGAATGCCAGACCAGATCCCTATATTGGGGACGGGATCCTACCCACACCGCACATATTCCAAAGTCTAGAGTTATTCAAGCTATGTAGAGCAACTTAATTTTCGCGATGGCAACCCGGTGGCCATATCGGATTTCGCTTTCATACCAATATTGAAACATCTTCCCCAGTATGTTTCCGAAATATTTAATCATTACCAAAGTCACATAGTATTATATGGAAGGCACATTTCAAGATGTTTGCTTTGAGGCCTGGATCAATCTTAGATTGTGATCATCCCAATACCATATTCGATATAGGGACCCCATAATTTATATCACATATGGTCTGACGTCACAATCATATTTATTATAACCGCGTCATGAAGCTCGAAACGGCCGTTAAAGTGTACGAATCGTATGTTTATGATGGATTTGCAATTTAGCCTACTAAACATTCTGTTGAATATTTTAAAACTGGTATAACTGGAAGTTGTTGTTGCCATAGGTAGCAACATCGCCAATCAAACTAATTTCAAAATATTCGACAGTTTTCCTGTATTGTTATTTTGTATTTGGGATTCTGGTAAATCAGGGTTGAAAATTGACTGCAAAACGCGTGCAAAGATGGCGGAGCTTAGCTATAAATGGGCGGTGTAGCCAGACATGGATTCCTCAATTGATGTCTACGGTTTTCGATCAAAGATATGGAAAAGTATCGCATAGCACACAAATTGAATAGGCCCTGTTTTATTATGGGTTACACGTGGACAGAAGGATGGAATGTTGACTTATGCTCTCCTAGATGTCCCAGCATAGGCCTACAAAATTGATGGAAGTCAATACACGAATGAAAAAAACCAACTGTTATTATTTTCAATTTTCTTATATGCCCATTATATATCAATCAACTTTTCGAAATATGACATGCCTTGATTTTAACTTTGATTTATTTCCAGAATTTTCACGAGGTGACGGCATCCTCGGATCAAGGTCCTGCGGGGACAACTCCATATGAATACGTCTTATCAGAGCAGTGTAATTTGGACCAGAAACCGCAATCAGAATCATCACGTGACAATAATCCATGGTTACAGCGACAAACCACCAACAATATTGATATCATGAAATGGCAAAGAAGTGTGCTAGACCAGAGTTCGTCTCCAAGCTTTTTCTGACAGTAACGAGATTATATGATAAATACTACACATGACTTCAAAGGGCTCGTGCAATAAAGAGACTATGCCCATTTATATTTGGCCAGTCAGTGCGCTAGACACACTCACTATTGAACATCTCCACGCATGCACGCACGCACGCTAAAACGCACAGATGTACACCCGCTCACTGACACATCCACGCAGACGCACTCACGCACACACACACGCGCGCGCGTGCACGTATACACTTCGACTCTGACAGGCGCACAATGCAATACTATTATATTCCCATTTATTCTTTTGGAACGGTCAATGTGCTAAATATACTCACTAACATCACACGCAAATTCACGCACGCACGCACGCACGTCAAAGCAAACAGATGTACAACTACACAATGACGCTCACACGCCACGCCCCGTCAACCCCACTCCCACCCCTAGCTCACAAGACTACAATCGTGACAGACGCAAGCACGCGTAGGGGCCTACTGTGAGTGTTTACTCATTGAAACTGTATGCCCTTCCTATGAAGCACATGATTCAAATGACGATATTTCTTTTTATAAGAGTAGCCTTATTGCCTGTGACAAGCCTTCATACATCAATGTTAAAACTATACAGGTAAGCTGTTGAACATTTTGAGATTAATTTGACTGGGCGCTGTTGCTGTCTATGGCATTCAACGGGATGTTTATTAAATAACAAAGACATGTGCCTACAATTTCGTACAACATGTCGGACTATTAAGAGAACCATGCTGTAATTTATTATGACGTCGTAGGATATGTCACATAGTTGATTATGACGTTATATGATGGATGGATAAACTGGAAAGGTCCATTATACAGATAAGCTGTTTAATATTATGAAACTAATTTGACTAGTATTGAACAGAATGTTGACTAAATCGTAACTCCATCAAAGACATACAATTCGTACACTTGACGGACTTCTCAAACTTCATGACGGAGTATTTATTACCTGTCAGTTATGATTGTGACGTCAACCTACACGTATATGTGACATAGTTGATTATGGCGTAAAAAATGAGTGACAGATTGGATTCATCCATTGTATGGCTTTGATGAATTTACAATTTATTCAAAATTCTGTTGAATATTTTCTAACTAATTTGACTGCATGGGAGATGTTTCGGCACAACCCCCTCCTCCTCCCCCCCCCCCCCCCCCCTCAAACAGCTTACCCGTAGACTTACTGTGAGATTGAGATTCAGGGAATTCAGGGTTTATAGAGTTAAACTTGTTTCAAATACCGGTATAAAGTAGGCGGAGCTTAGCTAGAAATGGACCTTCCCGCCCGCCCATCTCTATAGCTAAGCTCCACCCACACCTCGCTCGTGTTGGAATCGATCGATCCCTGCCCGCACTATCAACTTCTAGAAAACTATACACTCAGGCAAGCTGTTGAATATTTTGAAACTAATTGACTGGGTGCTGTTGCAGCGCCCGGTCAAATTAGTTTCAAAATATTGAACATGATGTTTATTAAATAGCAAAGGCGTACAATTCATACAACGTGATGGACTATTAAGCGTTTAAGACGGACTAAATCGAATCATTCATGCCGTAATGATTATGAAGTTAGCTTACACGTCACGTAATTGATTATGACGTCATATGATTGACTGAGGAAAAGGATTCATGAATTGGCGGGTCATAACTAGATATGCATCCCTCTCTATACGTGGTACTGTTTAAGTTTAGCATTTAACATCTCATTATGCACTATCAGTTGAATGCTGTTATCATTATTGATTTGAACACAATTAGCCATTGTGATTAAAAATGCATTTAAGCCGGTCTCCGCGGTATGGTAGCCCTTTAAAGCCCTAATGCAACTTCACAATTAAAATACAATAATTCATACGGGCTGAAATCATCAAGATGTCAAGATTTAGTTCATTTCATGACGTTGGGATATGGCCTACACAATTTAAGCCTCTAAAAGTATAGAATTTTAACAATTTTATTTTCAAGCATTTTGGTGTGACTGTGGGCACAACACATTTACTGGCTGTTGCAAAACGATATTGCATAAAACCTAGAACTATTTCCTTTGGTTTAAATGCTTTCATAAATTATGTGTGCACACTTTATTACTTTTTTAAAAGATTGTTGTGACAATCCAGTCTCCGTTTGCTGCGGACATTATACACTAAAGTAGTTGTACTACTACTACTGCTGCTGCTGCTACTGCTACTGCTATTGCCGCTGCTGCTGCTGCTGCTGCTACTACTACTACTACTACTACTACTACTACTACTACTACTACTACTACTACTACTACTACTACTACCACCGAAAGCACAAACAGTGGTTATATAACTAGATAAATACCAAAATATGTAATTATGAATTGATATATAATGTCTGATCGCCATAACATTTATAATTTCTGTAAATTCATATTCCCCATATGCCATTATGTGGCCTGGGTGTAAATAAAAAAAATCTGAATCTGAATCTTATATTCTGTGTGCTCACTTTAACACCTGGACTGTTGTCAATGGTAGCAATTATGCTACGCTACCATTCAACAACAGTGTTCTCCAAATGAACACCATACTGGTCTTCCGTCTCATTAACATGTGACATTTACTTCAGCGTTAACCTTGCTAGTCTAAGCACGTGA
This sequence comes from Chaetoderma sp. LZ-2023a, assembly GCA_034401795.1. Classification (NCBI taxonomy): domain Eukaryota; kingdom Metazoa; phylum Mollusca; class Caudofoveata; order Chaetodermatida; family Chaetodermatidae; genus Chaetoderma; species Chaetoderma sp. LZ-2023a. Next base: position 42,622,130 of record CM067374.1, on the reverse strand, counting down.
TTATCATCTGTATATATTACATTATTATTATTGTTTGTATATAATTGCAATAATTTATTATTTTTTCAATAAACAAATTAAACTATTTAGAGTAATACAACGTTGTTTTAAAAATCTGTAACGATTGACTGCCTGCCTACTGAATTTCTGCAGACTACATTTTCCATTGGGGTTAACACTGTATATCCTGAATATTTTGGCCCAAAATACATCCCAGAAAAATTCTCCAAAATTCGCACATGGGGAAATATGTTTTTTAGAGGAAATTCAAAATAGCCGCCAAGGTGATGACCAATAACCAGGTAATATGTATTTTGACTCTAAAAACCCGTGTTTTGGGAAGTGTTGTACAGTTTAAAGTATGTCATCTTCAAAATCACTTGATAAACTATAAATCTAATGCAAACTAAGCGACTGTCGTGAAACACAGCGAACAGGCAGAATGGCTGAAATTTGTCTATGCATTTTCACTTTCAAATTTCGAGCTGTTAAGGCAGTGACCTTCACATTTACAATGTATGCTACATGGAATGCCTTTCTTGGAGCAACTACACGAGGAACACAGACGTGTGCTGCTTTTACACTGGCACCTTATATTTAGAAGTAGCTCCGGAGGCGCTGCTGACTTGTCCGTAATGATCGCCGTCACTGATCCTTGTTCTACTGCATAACCATACTGTTCTTTCTTTAACACAGTTTTTAGGTGAAGCCATGTGCTTGCTTGGAGATGAACCCGAAGGCTATGAAAGTATGCTGCCCTACGTGTGGGTGGCATCCTTTCAACTGGTACATGCTTAGGAGAGATGGCAGTCATGTATCTGAGATTGTCTAAGCCAGGATTTCTTGATCCAGCACTATACAAAGACTTAATGTACTTTTCACCAATAACCATTATATCCGCCTTTGATCTGGAGATGTCGCCAAATGCAAGGACATCTTGTCTGAGGGTTGGTGAAGATTGGATCATTTTCATATGCTTTACTTTGCCCATGTCATATAAAGCTGATGTCGTGTCACATCCAGACATACTATGGACGAATGGCAGGCACATACACAATTCCTTGCCTAAGATCTCTGTGGCCACTTTGATGCATGGCTTATGTTTCTTTGTTTGTAGGAAAATATTTGCAGAGGTGCTTACATGATAGAGGAGTAAGATCAATATGTCTGTATCGTGAGCAACAACTATCGTTGTTCTTTCAGTTCCTGCCAATGCTAATGCTCTCCTTACAATCACCACATCAGCATCGCCTTCATCTACTGCATGTACCACCTCAATATCTGCATCTGATAAATGTTTTGCCAACAGATTTATGGTATTCTGCTTGTTGCGTTTGTTTGATAGAAAGCCAGTTTTGTTTCCTGGAACAGGTGTGTTGTCTTGGACAGCTACATCAGGAGCGCCAACTTGATTAAGCCGTCGTCACTTCTGTTCTTGATCTTTGTGGTCTCAGTTTTGATAGTTATCAAATATAACGCATACAGGCGCATCAAGCCTCTGATAATGTACTACTGATGCTACGAATGAGCTCATGCCTTTAGGGATTGGGACTGCACATACATCATGGTACTATATACAGCTTTATTTGTTCCTGGATTCAAAGGTACCATGGGGTTGTAAACTACTGCCGTGCAGTGGAAATTGTTGCAAGTCGTTATTTCAGACATGAACCCCTGCCAGTTTGGTGGCTGACTTGTGAGAAGGCTAGAGTACAACCACAATGTGTCTAATTGACCGTGCATAGCAATAGGTGAGCTGATGGGGTTAATGGTCTTTATTCTTACATCTGCCATTAGGGATTTATTAGAAGACGTGTAGGGTAGCATGAAGCTCCCAAAATCACCAGCTTCTTGGATCTCATCAGCAGTTATAGTTTTACGACATATTGCCCCAACTGGGTTAGCCCTGCTTTCGGTTGATGCCATTGTTTGACACGAAATGACCCCCATCACATGCGTTGTATCGTGACCAGAAATCGTGTCCTCGTTGTAATCAAAGTTGTCAGCTACCCATTGACAGACACCCCATCCATCCTTCTTCTCCACGAGCCCAGGTATTCAACGGATGTGCTTCCAACTGCAGATCTCTTAAATGCAATTACCTGGTCATAGGAAGCACTGAGTACCAGGGATGAGAGCATATCTATGATAACACGGGAGCGGGTAGACTGGTGGATGAACAAACCAATGGACAGAATCAGTGGTGATACAAATGATTGCTTTCCAACAGCTTGCATGATAACATGACATACAGATACCATCTTAAGTTTATTTTCAACTTGGCAGATTCACTACGAGGTTCAGAATAGATACATGAAATAAGATGTTTCAATGCATCTGGCACCTCGATTTCAAGCTTTTGAAGGTCTAAACTGGACGGTTCTGGATACACATATGATGGTTGATCAATATCTTTAATTGTTTGATTAATCATAGATCCCACCAGTCTAACAAGTCGCAAAGTTTCATCACTCTCGTCACTGGTTGATGCTGCATGTGATTCGTGTATGATAGAAGATGCTCTATCAGTCAAGGTGACCACGCTTGTCTTGCCTTCAACCTGGGATATTGTCACATCTGTTCCAAATCGGCCGAGCAGACGACGCTGGACGTGCTTTATGCTATATGCGGGTACACCATTTGGCAAGTAGGTGGTCAATTGCGTACGAAGGTCGTGTAAAGTGAACTGGCGCTGTTGATGTTCTGGTGCTGTTAGCCAATTGCATAGATGGTTAAAGCCCACATCATTCATTTCATCAAAGTTCCGGGCATTACTTCCAGAAGCACCACACGAACTGATGTTTCTACAAGAGACGAATTCTTGCATACATTGGCGATGATATTTGGCTTTAACAGCACATAGGTCACCTGCAAAAAGTATTCTATGTTCAATATATTCGCTAACGAATCGTGCATTTTGCCACACGCGTTTAACAAGGTTTCCTGGACTACACTGAGTTTACCCTTACTAACATATTCAATATTGCTTATGTGAGAATGCCGTTCAGGGTGACGGCGGACAGCATCAAAGTCGAGCTCTTCAGCACATATCAAACAATGAGTATGGTAATCATAATGATTAGATTCGGAGCGCAGTGTAGGGGTAGATGGTCGCACTCCTTCATCGTTTCTGTTTTGCTGTTGCACTTTTGCAATATTTCTAGGCAACGTGTAATTTTTGTAGCATTTATCGTGTATAATGTTCGTTCGACGGAGATAGTTTCAAATCAATACCATCTCCACGAAGCTTTGAAGCGTCAAGCAGCGTTGAAAGCCCTTTATGACTAAGTTTTCTAGAACTGCTGCTATCATGGGAAACATTACATACAACACGTGTTTTTTCTTGCGTTGGGTCAGACATAATTGTACTAAACCATTAATTAGCATGAACAATGTGATTTTGACTCTTTATATTTATCGTTCTATAATTGAATCAAGTAACATTTTCTAAATTTACCCCGGACTATATATTATTGTAATGGTAAGAATAATAGCGTTAGGAATATTTATATCATTGACTGCATAGTTGCGATCAACATGCTGTCCATATGTGTAACTCTCTCCGTCAGATCTTTAAAAAAACTGGCCATACATTGATGTACCATGTTCTGGAATTCACACTCATGTATCAAATCATATATGGTTGTTATAGACAGGTATTACTGATTAATTTTAATTTACATTAGTATGTCTTACAGGTTATTTGACTGGGATCTGTTGTCATATACACAATTGACAATAGCAATTGTCAGTAGGTCTAATTTTATAAAATTCTCAAAAGATTACCTATTTATGCTAAATATTTTTCACATTTCGTTCCTTAACTTCAAAGGGTTAAAAATCAGGTTCCCCCAAGTGTGAATTTGTGAGAATTTCTTGTGTGGACTCTGGACAGTCATAAAAAGTGTTTGGAACACAAAATCGTCTGTTATACAAAATGTCCGGGTTAGCCTATATTTCTGTTGATTTCTACTGGACTATTAAGGATTTAGATTCAAAACGATTCTAACACACGTACAAAGATGACGGCGCTTAACTAGGAATGGGCGGGACAAAGCTGGAAAAGTATCCATCCATTGCGAATTTATAATGGACCTTTCCGGTTTTAGATATGCCCCGCCCATCTCTAGCTAAGCTCCACCCACACCTCGCCCGTGTTGGGATCGATCGATCTCTGAACACCCTGACTATCAATTTCCAAAAAACAACACATTTAACCTGTTGAATATTTTGAAACTAATTTGACTGGGCGCTGTTGCTGCCTAAGGCAGCAACAGCGCCCAGTCAAATTAGTTTCAAAATATTCAACAGCATGTTTATTAAATAGCAAACAATTACAAAGCCATACAATACATACAACGTGTCGGAGTATTTGAGACTTGGTGACGTCTATATGGAACCCTTTGTGACGTAATGATTATGACGTCATCATACACACGCTGAGCTGATTATGACGGCATACGAGGTCAGATGAGAGATGGAATCATTTGATGAAGGCTACAGAGAGCTGTTTCGCTGAAACAAATGTTAAATTTTAGATTCCATCTCTACCAATTTGGAAAGTGATCGTCTCACACAATGGATATCTAGTTGTGAGTCATTCTGCTAAAGCTCCATACTAATCTAATAGGTTAGTAAGTTCTGGGCCCATGTTCCCAAAGCTATCGTCAGGATAGCGACATCGTTACACTCATAATAGTCCAGGAGCTAAAGCTAGGTCAGAATCGTGACGTAGCACACCCAGTATTCGGAAGGTCTGACACTTCCTGTGGCTTGGGGGACATGTCCCACACATTTTAAGCCCTGTTGTACAAACAAATTGTGGTAGCACTAATTAGTTATCCTGATTTCTTTGCATAGGGGGTCTAGGCTTTGGCTGTATCCACAGTGCACAACAATATAAGCATGATCGTGTCATAACTCAAAGTAATATCGTATTAGATTCACCATATATGATATTTAGACGGATATCGACCTAACATATATCCAACATACATTTTGCATGCATATACCAAAGGCGAGGGTGAAATGTGAAGGTTATATTTTATGTATGTATACTAACTCCATCATAGAATCTGTATATCCAGCTGTACCACTGTTGACAAATCGGTGACTGTCCAATGATTTCCGGATCACCAACTGAATTCAATACGGTGTATACGGTCATGAAACAAGTTCAAAGAATGATGACAACACTAGGACAGAATGACTCGGTCATTACATTCGACTTGGCCATATATGTCAAGGCAAAGGAGATACAGTGGCGATATAAAGAAGAGTTTAGTGACACTGTGATCAGACTGGGGGGATTCCACATTGCGCTAAACTACTTAGCTGTTATTGGAAAGATGTTTGATGACTCTGGCTTAGAAGATCTCCTCATAGAGGCCAACACATATGATAGCAGCACGGCTGCTGCTCTACTTAAAGGGAAGTCATATAATCGAGGAGTGAGGGCTCACAAATTGGTTATGGAAGCGCTGCTGCGATTACAATGGCAGTCTTTTTCCAAATGGGTTCAACAAAATGGACAACATGAAGTCCACATTACTCCAACAGAATTGGAGAGTCTGGATGAGAAAATTAAGATGTGCCGAAGCAGCATTGACGACTTAGACGCACTGCAAGAAAATTTCAAAGAGGTGTGTATGTACGTGAATAAATTGCAACAGCTGTTCAAATCCTTTAAAGTTGAGTCAAGCTCGAAATCACACCTGTTCGCACTTTGGAACTCATATATTCATATGGTAGAGCTGCTGCTTGGATTCATAAGAGCTGAGAGAACTGGAGATTGGCAGGCACACCTATCTGCTACTGCTGCTATGGCGCCATATTTCTACAGCATGGACAGAACCAATTATGCAAGATGGCTGCCAATATATCTTGCGGACATGAAGATGCTTCCAAGTACACATCCCCATGTACATGAACAATTCTTGAATGGAAATCATTCCGTAAGTCGCTCAGACCATCCATTCAATCAAGTGTGGACAGATATGGCCATAGAGCAATCGATTAATTTGGATTCCAAAAAGCGAGGTGGTATTATTGGAATAACACAAAAGCCAGGAGCTCTGGAGAGGTGGTTTTTAACTAGCCACGAGAGGGCAGCCATAACAACGGTCACAAAGCAAATGTGTGGGTTACAAGATAGTCACATGTTTGGAGTACATAAGGAAATGGGGACTAATCGAATGAACAGGGATGAAACCGATGTGCAGAAGATACTTTCGATGTTCTCATCAGATATAATGACCAATCCCTTTAATATTGCGGAAAACGACGACAGCGAGTGTCTTCCGCTTGTAAACATTGCAACTGGCGTGGTATTGCCTAGTGAAATCGCCAAGAGACTTGTTTCCGCTTGTGACATTGGTAAGGAGATTATGGAAAATTTTGTTCAGGAGCGGCTGGACACTAACACGAGAAGCTTTTGGGACACGTTGCCACACTTAAAACTTAAAACATTTGCCAGCCTAGCACAGAAGAAAAAACTCAAAACAAATGATGAAAAAATTCACAATGTGAGATCTGACCGCGAACTATTTGGTCGATTAATTATTGCCGCAAGGTCCAGAGATGTTGATTTAAAACTAGTGATGACGTATGAACTGTCTGCTGTTCCACTATCATTGTCACATACGGATGGGACTCTAAGAAAGAATGTGAAAAGTGTTTTGTTAAGTGAACAAGAAAAGGAAGTAAATGTTGATGGACGGCTTCCACCTGTTGACAAGACAGGCGCAACAGCTTATGTAGTAGATGGCATGGCAATTGTGCAAATGGTTAAAACTGGAGGTACGTCTACATTTGGAGAATTGGCTGATAAATACTGGCACATCTTTACAGTTCCACTGAATCAAGAAGACTGCAACAGAGTAGATATAGTTTTTGACAGATATGATAGACTGGAATCTCTCAAAGTGGAAGAGCGGCTATAACGTGGGTCATCAACAGCATTGGAAGTAAAGATTGCTGGAGAAAATACTCCCGTTCCAAAGCAATGGGCCAAGTACATCAGCAATCCAAGCAACAAAAGTAACCTGGTTGCATTTCTCAGCAAGCGGTGGCGTGATACTGGTCCAAATATGCTATCTGCCGACAATTGCGTCATTCTTGCTGGTGGCTTTAACGATGGAATGGATGTTGTTGTCATTTCAGCGAACAATTCGTCGTATTTGGAAGAACTTCGATCAGATCACGAGGAAGCAGATACGCGTATGATGTTGCACGCGCTACACGCTTCAAAAGACCACATGCGTGTTGTTATACAGTCTCCTGATACAGACGTGGCAGTACTTAGTATATATACGTATCGTTCGCTTCACTGTTCTGAACTATGGTTCCGTACGGGCACAAAGGACAAATTGCGATACATACCAATACATACAGTTGCTCAAGTACTGGGCCCAGCTATCTGTTTGTCTTTGCCTGGGTTTCATTCTCTTACAGGTTGTGATAGCACTAGTGCATTATTTGGAGTCGCTAAGAGAAAAGCATTCAATCTCTTAAAGTGATCTGAATGTCATCAGCTTAGCTTAGCCCAACTCGGCGAACATGTTGACTTATCACCGAATACTGCAATTCTATGTGAGAAATTTGTCTGTGAGTTGTATACCACCATGGATATGGGAAAGACAGCTGATGAAACCAGTTATTGGCTCTTTTGTCAAAAGAGACAAAGAAATGACAATCTTCCACCTACATCGAATAGTCTAAAGCATCACACCGAAAGGGCCAATTTTCAAGCTCTTGTTTGGAGACGTTCATTGCAAGCTGTTCAGAATCTTCCATCTCCAAATGGACATGGCTGGAGTATAGTGGATGGTCTACTCAAGCCTGTTCTAATGTCAAAGGATCCTGCTCCATTTGGATTAATTGAACTCACATCATGTAGATGTCAAAAGTCGGCCTGCAAAAGAACAGATCTCTGTCAATCCAAGGCTAACAATCTACTCTGCACTGAAGCATGCCTTTGTATGGGAGGTGAAATGTGTGACAATGTTCAGCATACAATTGTCGAAGATGACTCTGACACGGATGAGTAACATTCTCTCATTTGCTCACGTGATAAATATGTCCTGCCAGCTTGTGTAGACATGCACTGCATGTCAGTTAAAAGTTTAATTATGAAAAATGTAGAAAACATGCGCATTGTTGTAGCTAAGGTATTGCTAGTCACAAGAAGACCTAAGTGCCCCAATATGTACAAAGCAACATACGGGTGTCTTAAACGCGGTTGATTATGTATAAATCTGCGATATACGATCACTCCTTTCCATTTTGGTTAAGATTGTATTGATATAACATGCGCTTAAGTTTGTGAAAAATTTACCATTGTGAAAATTGTTTGAGAGCTACATTCAACACCTATTGTAAATGGGCTTCTCACGGGTTAGTGATACCACAATTTTCTTGTACAACACGGCTCAGAATATACCCAAGACATCGGTCTATCATAATATAGAGACAAACCTTTTGAATACTGGGTGTGCTACGAAACCATTCTTCTAGACCCCTTTTGAAAATTGGCTCCCGGACTATAAGATAAGATTGATTTGCAGAACGCAGACTAAAAAGCCTCTATGTTCCGTTTTGTGCTAGGCTGCTATAGAGTTAGGCTGCTTTGATAGTTAAATTTTATTTCTTGGTTTGCACATTATGTGTCCAATCTGTTCTTGAATATGTTACATTTTATTTGGTCAAGGCGGCCCGGCCTTTAACGTGTTTCTGACATACCAACTTCCTCTGAACAAACTTGAATGCCCCTTAGTCTCTAAAAATATTTACAAAATTTCGGCCTTATGACTTCAGAGGTACTAGCGGTCGTTTTGTAAAAATTAGGTCATACAAGATGGCCACAAGACAAATTTATCAATCAGGTTCACTGGAAGAAACTTGGTTTAGGACTTGCCCTAAATGAAGTTCCTTGAATTTCAAATCAATCTGTGAAGACCTTTAAAAAAAGGACTTTTGGCTGGGAAAAATCTATGATGGCTTATTCGACAATTTTGAAAAAGCAAAATTTTGGAGAAAAAAAATCACACATGCTTTTCCCGTGCCGACCCCACCCCCAAGCGCTACACCTTGAACACAGTTTAATGGCTCTTAGTCCTAATCATTTCCCAAATTTCAGCCGGACCCGTTCAGTGGAATTTCAGCCGGACCCGTTCAGTGGTTCTGTTGAAGTGGTTTTGGCGAGATCTAGTTTCCAAGATGAAGTCGACCAATCACTTAGGTAGGCTGAAACAAGCTCGTTTCAGTTACGGCTCTAGATGTTTTATTGAGTCAAATAGATCCGTTTAGCCATTTCGGAGATCTTTAAAGGTGTTTCTAAAAGATGGAATTAAAAGCTGATAAATTCGATTCAAGTGGCAAACTGGAATTTAGCAGCCACCAAAATATAAACATCAGCATTTTTGCTGTCAAAAACCATTATCAGATGCTAACTTCTGATTGGTTGATGGTTGACGTTTTTCATGAATCCACTTCCGCTAAACAAATTCAAGTACCGGTAGTCCTTAGTCCCTCCTTAGTCCCTTGCCAACCATAGATCCAAAATTTTGGCACAATCTCTTAAGGCATTCCAGACAAGGTCATCCAAGATGGGGAGCAAACAAATTATGTTCTCCTCTTGAACAAACTTGGCTTAGGTATTGCACTTCAGTGAATATGCTTTGAAGATGTTTAATTGTCTTTCTACAATAGCACAAAATTGTGGCTGCCTGCTATTAAATCAACCAATCAGCTTCATTTGAACAATCCTTACTCTTTATAAACCAGATGTTTCCTGACAAATTGGATTGAAACTGGCCCAGTGGTTATTGAGAAGTTGTTATCCTATAGGAGTTTTTTCGGGGAGATAATCCAAGTTGGCTGCCCATCCGATTTTCCAGCAAAAGCCAATGTGTCAAGTTTGACAAAAGCATAAATAATTTGTTGTTATTAAAATCCATCAAATAAAAAATCCAATATCATAGGAAAATGCATGATTAATAGATGGTGGCCCTGTCTTTTAGGTATCAGCCAACTTCCTTTAAACAAACATTAATGTCACTTACTTCCTACTCACATTTCCAAAATTGTGGCCAGATACTTTCGGTGGTTCTGGACACCATCCTTTGCAAAAGAAGGTCATCCAAGATGGCCACTAGACAAATATACCAGTCATGTTCTCTTGAACTAACTTAGTTCAGCTCTTGGCCTAGTTGAAGTTTCTCAAATTTCAAATCAATCTGCCAATGGAGGAATCCAGCATTAGCTATGCCCGCCCGTCTCTAGCTAAGGTCCACCACATACTTTGCCGTGTTGCGATCAATCCCTGAACTGCCTGACTATCAATTTTCAGAAACCTACTCAGGTAAACTGCTGAATATTTTGAAACCAATTTGACTGGGCGCTGTTGCTGGCTATGGCAGCAACAGCGGCCATCAAATTAGTTTGAAAATATTCAACAGCATCTTTATTAAATAGTAAACACAATTCGTACAACAATGCTTAGTCCGTCATCAATTAAGTGTTCGTGACGAACTTATCTACGTCATGCATGGCATCATTTATTATGACATCATCCTACACGTCACATAGTTGATTATGACATCATATGATTGATGGATAAACTGCAAACTTCCTTGGTTTCGGAGATGTTTAAATGTTTTTCTAATAATAGTGCACAATTCAAGATGGACACCATCCAAATCCTCAAATCTGCATCATTTGGACCATTAGTGATTGAACAAATTGCATTTAAATAGACATGATGGATAATTTTCAGAAAATCCAAAAAATGACCATAAGTGAAATTAACCAATTAAAATTTTTGGTTCTTATGTTGAAGTCTACGGCTATAGGATCATTTCAAATTTCGCTGCAATCGCGCATTTGATTAAGAAGGATTGGCATTTTAAATGATTCTAGAACATTTTTGGAAAATCTAAGATGGTCACAAAAAAATGGACCAGTCAAAATTCTGAATAGATGCTCTAGAGCCTACCAGCGTAGGGTCCTTGCAGCCCAATTTGGTTAAAATCCACCAAGTGGTTAAATAGATGCAATGTGACAATTTCCATTAAATCTTTCATAAAATCTAAGATTTTCATCCAAAATATTCTGATTAGAACTTCTGGAGACTACGGGGATAAAGGCGGTCGAGCCAAATTGCCTTGAAATCTGTCAAGCAGGTAAGGAGAAGCGTTATTACACTTTCCATTACATTTTCACCCGAGATATCGACCAATCAAAATTCTTAATAGAAATTCCAGAGTCTACCATGGCCATAGAATGCTTTAGGGTAAATTTGGTTAAAATCCATTAAGCGGTTAATGAGGAGTAACGTTTTAATAATTTCTGGTAGATTTTTCATAAAATCTGATTTTCATGCAAAAATTGACCAATCAAAATTCTGTATAGTTGTTCTGAAGACTATCCCCATAGGATACTTTCAGGTACATTAAGTTGAAATCTGCCAAGTGGTTAATAGTAGCGTTGTGACAATCTTCGGTAAATTTTTCATAAAATCTAAGATTTTCACCTAAGAATTGAACAATAATCTAAGATTTTCAACTAAGAATTGAACAATCAAAAAGGTTCTGAAGCCTACACCCATAGGGTTCTTTCAGCCACATTGGGTTGGAATCTGCCAAATGGTTAATGAGTAGCGTTTCGACAATTTATTTTCATCCAAAAAATTACAGCCTGATTAGGTTGAAATCCGCCAAGCGGTTAAAAAAAAAGTAGCATTGACAAATTCCATTAAGGTTAAATTTTACATTTCACTTTCACCATAAAAACTGATCAATCAAAACTCTATACAAGATCTAAAGCCTACCCCATAGGGTCCTTGCTGTTAAATTAGTTTGAAATCTGCCAATAGGTTAATGAGGAGTATCATTTTTAAACAAAAGTTTGAGAGACACGGGACAGACAGATGACAGATGGATGATTAACATAGAATAAGCTCACTTGGACTTTCAAGCTAGGTGAGCTAATAATCCAAGATGTCCACCATCTCGAGAAGTCATTTAAATTGCCCATTGCTTTCCTCTAGCTTTTGCAGAAAAAAAATTGGTTTATCTGATAAATTTGAAAGAACAAAATTTGACATCACCATACAAATAAACATATATAAAAATCAATTTTGAAATCGAGAGCTATCAGAAAATAGCAACTTCTTCCTCAGAGCTAGACCAGTCTAGCTTAAGGAGGAGTCAATTAGGTGACTTTCTTGAAATTGTATGTTTACAGTAAGACAAGAGCAAGTGGAGATTGCAGACCCTCATCCTCCCCCTTTTGAACCACTGTAAGATTTTTGATTTTCCATATTTTTCTGGAGTTTTTAAGACTTTTCGGATTTCTTCGGATCACGGCAAAAGTAGTGAAATCCTAGTGCATGGTCTTTCTTGTGTTAAATTTGAATAAAATCAGACCAATAGTTTCCCAGATATCCCGAAATTGATCTGATCTTATCCGGCTCACGAGCAGTCTGGAAATCCTCCTGCATGGTAAGTTCCCTTCATTCTGTTAAAATATGGGCCAAATCAGACAAGTAGTTTTTGATATACAGGTGTGACAGATGGATACACACACAGACACACCTGATCACAATACCTTCTTCACCTTATGGGCCGAGGGTAAAAACACAAACAGCATTATAAAATTATGTTCATGTTATTTATTTGTGAATGTAATAATGGAAAGATATGCAGATAAATAATGGAACAAATGATATAACGTTCAGGCAACTGTGAGAGAGGAATGAGGGGGGTGGGTATGGATGGAGAGACTTAGAGAGAGGAAGAGAAAAGGAGAGGTGATGGAGACGGGCCGAGCAACGGGGAGGGAGCAAAGGATTATGGGTAGAGGGACAAATAGAGCCGGAGAGTGGGGAGATGGAGAGTGGGAGAGAGAGAGGGGGAGTGTGAGTAATATCTGAGATAACCATTTCATGCTATAAACTCATAAAACATAGCTACGGTCGACTATACCAAATGGATGCTAAATATTTTGAAAACAATCCGACTCATTCATTTATGACTCAAATTGTTTTCAAAATATGCATCACATTCGATGCTTAGTTTCCTGGAAATTTGGTTCATAAGAAATCTGCATGAGCCGGGTTAATCCAACTCTCATCCAAACTACTTGATCATGGCCGTCAATGTATGTCTACAGAAATTATGTATTAGATGTTGATCACATTATGTCAGGATGTCCTGTGCTTTAACCTCGACTAGACGTTCCATTTGGTCTACATCTTCACACCACTGAGAAAGACGTTTTTGCATTGTCGCAATCTGGGGGTAAGAAACAAGACAGAATCATTTACTAATGATATGACAGAATGTACACACAATGTATATAACTCTAAAGAAAATATTTAATGCTCCAACCACAAACACAAAGTTAAAGTGCATTTATTTAACATTAAGCGGTGCTATAGTTGCGAGTTGCAATATAGGTGTCTTTATCAGTTATGTACAAAATTTGACAGACTGAGCGAGAGAACAACATATACGAGATGCAATGAAAAGGATTTAAAAGAAATTTTTTTAAATAAGTCGACCTGTGTTTCTACCAAATTTCATCTATTTGTAGAATATCTGCTGCATAATCTTACTATGTCACCAATGCTTCAATGTCACAGGAAACAATTGTCATTAAAGTGGTCTCTCGTGGGGCTATGCTGGGATTACATGTAAAAATCACAAACTAGTTAGTTCCCATAACAATTTGCACACAAAGGAAGTGGAAGCCATATAACATATATAGCATGTACATGCAAACCTTAATCAAACTGGGTTACCAAGACAGATATTTGCAAATTGTAAGCAAACAGTAGTTCCAATATACATCTACAACTACTAACTTTCAACTAATCTTGTGCGCTACTGAATGCAGTACAGTCAGATGAAAACACACGTGGACACAAAGGAAAAGGATACAAAATAATATGACCACGTTGCTCCATACTGATAATATTAGGTAGACTAAATAACAAGTATAAACTCATATGTTCTAAATATTACGGTTAAAGATGGCGACATAAACGGGAAAATACATCACTAGAAACAAATTGCTCACAACCCTCCAGCTTGTTAGTTGCTTCCAACAAACAAACAGTCAAAATAGAACACTTCCTATTTTCAATAACATTTTTCACAAAATTTTTTTCAGTCAATTGTTTGGTCCGCGTGTCATAGAACTAATAACTTGTTGTTAGCAAATTTATTGTCCCATATGTCACCGCCTTAAGAAAATCTTCAATGACTAAACGAAATAACAAATTTCTTTTTTCACGGGAGAGTTGATACTTACCACCCTGATACTCTATTATGATATTTCCTAAATATCGACCTAGTTTCAATAATACTCAGAATTAAAAAGAAACTGCCCCCATGGACAGGTTACACAACTGACAGTCCAGCGGATGTGCAGCCCAAACTCGCACAGGCGCGGGGCTGGTTCATTCTATTCCAAAATATTGGCTGACCTAATTGCAACATAAAACACCGATAGACCGAGCCTCTGTGGGGCGGAGAGGCCGGGATCGTATCAGGGTGGTATCAACTCTTGTGAAAAAAGAAATACAGATTTCATTTATTTCACATCAAGAGTATAATTACCACCCTGATACGCTATGATATAGCCAAAATTCGTAAGAGAATTCGGCGGGAGGGAGACGAAGGTCAGAAGACCGGCTCATCCCTGGAAGAGCAAGCTCTTGCTTTTGGAGCACAACAAACATCTGAAATTGAGTGTGTAAACACAATCAGGAAATGATTTGGACATCGGATAACACGACCGATGTTCAGAGTAATGACCGTTTAACATCCGCTCACCCCACCCCCTCTTTTAAAGAGGGAGCGATGACCTCAATATCCTATACGCTCACCCCCGCCAGGAGATTTTCTCTCTTCATCCACCATTGAAGGTGGTGAATAAGAGGTTCCAACACCGACACCTTTGAGTTCAGGAAACACGTATTCTGGGTCCACTGTGTCATGAGAAATAACTGCATCGGCCGCCGGCGTAAGGCTGCCTTTGGAATGACTGGTTCCAAAGAAACCATCAACCCCAACATTCTCAAGCAGACCCGTGCCAGGACATGACGATGTTGCACACTGACTGTATGACTGAGATGAGTATTTCTACTCTCTCTTGAGATGGGTAAACATATCCTATCTCTAGATCGAAGAACGTGCCCACGCAAACAAACTTCTGGGATGGAGTCAGCTCTGACTTTTGAAAGTTGATTATCCAGTCTAGATCTGTTTTCAAAACTATTTCCAGATTTGCTGATAGACTTTTTTGAGTGTGCTTTTAACAGCCAGTCGTCTATGTACGTGTGGATTGCTATGTGTCTCCTGCGGCGGGATGATGTCATAGCTTGGACCACTCGAGTGAAGACCCGAGGAGCCGTCGATATCCCAAATGGGAGAACCCTGAATTCCCATTGGCAGCCCTGAAATGCAAATCTCAGGAGCCGACGAAAGCTCTTCGTAATGTGAATGTGAAAATAGGCATCTTTTAGATCTATTGATTTCCTGCTACAATTGCTAGGCCTCAAAGTAGATCTAAGATCTCTGATCTTGGGTCGGGCACAGGGGTGTAACACTTTATCTGGGTACCAAGCCAGGTATTTGGAGCGAGTGGCCAACCTTAGCACTAAACAACTCATCTTTCATGACAGTTAATATTATGAATATCCGTCATGGTGCTCGCCGTGTGAGTTCCCGCCCGGCATGTGCAGCACCGGGCCCCCAGCCTCGAAGGGGTCCACCTATGCTACTGGTGATAAAGTTCGTAGACCTTGGAGAAAAAGGAAGAAGGTTGTCCAACCTAAAGTACAAGTAAGCAAACCGCTGACTATCATGCAATGGAATGCTGAAGGAGTTTCTAACAAGAAAATGGAGCATAGCCAAATTCTCAAGGAGAAAGGCGTAGATGTCGCGTGTATCCAAGAAACTCATCTAAATGTCAACAGAAGATTCTGTATAAGAGGATTTCAGTGCTTCAGATCTGACAGGGATGGAAGACATAAAGGAGGAGTCATAACCCTGGTCCGGAATAAACGAAATCTAGGATTTCTTTTTTCACGAGAGAGTTGATACTTACCTCCCTAATACTTTTGATATTGCTAAATATTGGCTTTCACTCAATAAACACTCAGATTTAAAACAGTTAGGTGCCCCTACTGGGCAGGGAGTCAGAGCGTAGTCTGGCGGATGCCAGCCCCACCACCGCGCATGCGCAGACTAGCACTTCCTCTGACTAGATTATTGGCTGACACACATGCAACTATTAAGAGCCTGAAGACCGAGCCTCTGTGGGGTGGAGAGGCCGGGTCCGTATCTAGGGAGGTAAGTATCAACTCTCTCGTGAAAAAAGAAATCCTAGATTTCGTTTATTTCACTTCAAGAGTATACTTACCTCCCTAATACTTTTGATATTGCCAGAATTCGAAAGTGAATCTGGCGGGAGGGAGGCGAGGTCAAAAGACCAGCTCATCCCTATACGCTTTTCTGCGTTTAAGGCACTTAAACTTCTGAAACTGTAAGAAAAAACAGTCAGGATTTGACTAACCATCGGATAACACCACCGATGTATGAGAGATGACCGAATGTCATATGCGCTCCCCCCCCTCCTTCCTGGGAGGAAGAGTCGACTGACCTCAATGTCCTATACGCTCTCTACGTACAAGTGCCATGTACTACAGGACAGAGACGAAAAAGCTCCATTTTCGTAACTCTCAACAATGAACCACACAAATACACAAACCATCACCATATCAATAACGGGTAATCGTGACAATACAATCAACAACGGACAACACATGAACAAGACTGACCTTGTTGACAATGGCTGCTGACATCATCTTCCCATCGGTAAAGACTGATGCAGGCCCAAAAATGTGGGTGTTTCCATAAATTAATTGTGATATATATAAGTAATGAGGAAATCACCTCAAAAAATATAAACCGATTTATTTTTTCAAAACCGACAAGGCGAGAGGATTAGAGGTGTCACGGAGATAATGGTCTGTAAAACTTGACTCACAGTGCCACTGAGCCACCGACATAATATCATCCACAGGGACCCCATTAAATAGGGCCGTGGATGTCACTACGCCGCGGACACTGTGAGCCTTGGCCACGTCAACCTGTTTCCCGGTGGCGGATTTATGGCAAAACTGAATGCATTCCACAATCCACCTGGAAATGGTGTCCTTAGAAGCCCTCCCATGGGGTTCAATATATGACAACCATAACGCTGACTGGTCGGTGCGCCATGCCGCCGTACGTTGTTTGTACCGGCGCAGCGCCCGGACGGGACACCATGCTTTAGAATTAGGATCATATCTAGTTAAAGCAGGCAAAATAATAGGTTGACCTGGATATTTCAACGACTGATTTTTAGCCAAGAAATTAACCCTAGGTAGCAGCTTAAGGCCTTCCCCTGAAACCACAAAACGGTCATCCTCGGCTGATAAGGCATGAATCTCACTCCTACGCCTAGCCGAGGCCGCAGCAATTAAAAACACAGTCTTCAGTGTTAATAGTTTCATAGAAATGGAACTAAGTGGTTCAAAAGGCTTATCACCTAGTACTTGAAGCACTAGCGATAAACTCCAAGACGGAATCACAGGAGGATTCCTTGGTCTTAGATTGCCCATGCCTTTAATTAATACATTCAATGTATTTACTTCATCACTTCCCCTCTTAGCCAAGCAAGGAATAACAGACATTAATGCTGACTTATAACCAGCAATAGAGTTAGGCTTGAGGCTATAGGCATCATAGAGGTGACAGAGGAAATCAGCTACTACTTGAATAGATGAATCCATTGGATCAATACATCTTTTTGAGCACCATTCTGCAAATCTGTTGATTTTATAATTATATGCTCTGGAGGTTGACCCCCTCCTGGCTTTGGCCATAAACATGGCTGCTTGCTCAGAAAAGCCCTCCTTAATTCTAGATTCCTTGACAACATCCACGCAGTCAATCTGAACATTGACGGATTGTTGTGAAGGGCCTTGCCCTGGAAGATAATATCGTCCATCAGAGGCAGAGGAACCGGATTGCAGACCAGAAGGTCCAGCAGATCCGTATACCAAGATCGGCTTGGCCAATCCGGGGCGATCAGAAGCACTTGGCATTCCTCCTGTCTGATTTTCTGAAGAATTTTTGGAATCAGGATTGCTGGAGGGAATGCGTATGCATACATTCTCCCCCAGCTGATAGCTAACGCATCTGTTGCGAAAGCGCTTGGATCCGGAATCGGAGAGACGTACGTCGTCATCTTCGCATTCTTCTTCGTTGCGAACAAATCGATGTTGGGTTTCCCCCAATGGTCGAACAGACGATCCGCCACACATTGATTTAGTTGCCATTCCGTGGGTAAAACACTCATCCTTCGGCTCAATGAGTCTGCTAGCAGGTTTAACCTTCCCGGAATATGAACTGCTTTCAAGGTAATCTGGTGATCCAGACACCAACAAAGCAGTTTCCATGTCATCATACAGAGACTGGGCGACTTCGTTCCGCCCTGGCGGTTTATGTAAGTCACAACTGTTGAGTTGTCTGAACGAATAAGAACAATCTTGCCCTGAACTTTCTGTAAGAAATGTTCCAGGCCCAGGACTACTGCTCTTAGCTCCAGTAGATTTATATGTTCCTGTGACTGTTCCAGATTCCAAAGCCCTGATATCGTGGATTCTTCCAGGCAAGCTCCCCAGCCCTCCATCGATGCATCTGTATACACAGTCACCTGAGGGTGGGGAGGGGTTAGCAAAACCCCCGGTAAGAGATTCTCTGTATTCAACCACCATTGCAGGTGGTGAATCAGAGGCGCCAACACTGACACATTCGAGTCCAGCGAACCTGTACTCTGGGTCCATTGTGTCATGAGAAACAACTGGATCAGCCGCCTGCGTAAGGCGGCCTGAGGAATGACTGGTTCCAACGAAACCATCAACCCCAGCATTCTCAAGTAAACCCGTGCCAGGACATGACGACTGTCGCACACTGACTGAATCAACGAGATGAGTATTTGAACTCTCTCCTGAGTAGGATAAACATATCCTGTCTCCAGATCGAAGAACATCCCCAGGTAAACAAACTTCTGGGATGGAGTCAGCTCTGATTTTGGGAAATTGATCATCCAGCCCAAGTCTGTGAGAATTTTCAAAACAATCTCCAGATTGGCGGACAAACTTTCCCGGGTGTGCGCTTTCAACAGCCAGTCGTCTATGTACGTGTGGACTGCTATGCTTCTCCTGCGGAGGAATGCTGTGATCGCAAGAACCACACGGGTGAAAACCCGAGGAGCCGTGGAAATTCCGAAGGGCAACACCCTGAATTCCCACTGTCTGCCCTGGAATGCAAATCTCAGGAAGCGACAGAAATCCCTGTGGATGGGGATGTGGAAATAAGCGTCCTTCAAATCTATCGACGCCGTCCACATCCCCCTCTCCAACCCCGCCAACACCGAGCGCACCGTTTCCATCTTGAAACTGGGCGTCTCGATGAACTTGTTCAATGGCTTGAGGTTGAGAATCGGTCTCCACCCACCGGTGCGTTTTGTTACCAAGAACAGGGTTGAATAGAAGCCCGGACACCTTTGTGCCGGCTGAATAGCTCCTTTTTGTACGAGGGAATTTATCTCCTCCTCGATACACAACCTTTGATCTGGATCTCTCGGAATGGGAGTCCAGACCGGCACCAGAGACAGTCGCGACGGCGGGCCTGTCATCCACTCTGGATGATACCCCACGGAAAGCCATCGCAAGACTAAACGGTCCTGAGTTAACCGTTCCCACTCTTGCATGTGGTCGGCTAGCCGGCCTCCCACCGGTCCACCTAGGGACCGCGGTGGACACAAGGCATGCAAGAGCGGCACTGTCTCCATCGCCATACACACCGGCGTGGTCCTTACCGCGGTAAGCGCCCTGTCAGGAACGATAACCACGCCCAGATCCTCGCGCGACCCGCCCCGCCCCGCGCGCACCTCGGTGCACGGGCGGCTGCCTGGCTGACGGCGGCTGAGGAGCCTGCGCCCCCCTCACTGCTGGCCGAATCGCACGCGGCCGAGGCCGGCGCTGCGACGGCGGCTGGCCTCTGACTTGGCCAACACCACCTCGAGCCTGCAGGGGACGATACGCAGGGGCCGCGGCGCGAACGTTAGCACGACGCAGTACCTCAAACTGTTCGCGCAGCGCCCTCTGGTTATTCACCAGGGTGACCGTCTCCTGGAGGTGGCGACATCCCTCACCTCCAAAAAGACCAGGACCCGTCATAGGCGTACGGAGTAGCCTATTATACAGGTCCTGAGACGGGCACAGATTGTCCAGGGCAAATGTGCGTCTTGCCCTGACACTCCTGGTCACCGCCCGCGTCATACAGTCCAGCGCCAGGTTAATACCATCCTGGATGGTTCGCTGGACCGCGAGCGGGCCTGGCTGGCGCGATGCGGATGCCGTTACTACCCCCTGTAACAGCTGGGAGACGTGGGACAGAGCGGCAATCGAAGCCCTCCCACTCTCCTCCGCATCACGCAACGCGGTATTCGCCGAACGCAACGCGTTCGCGCACAAGACCCCCGCGTCAGAACGGGAGCCTGGCCGCGTATCCTCACCCAAAGCCGCGCGGTCATCCACGCTGGGCTTGGGTACCACACCGTACCGCTGGTAGTCCAGGGGCACGATGCGACAACGCCTGGCCACCTCGCGAGGGGCCTTCGCGAGACGTCCACTCGTGTTAATGGACGCCTCCGCCGCCTTGAACATGTCAACGACATGCTCCGCCAGCGGCAGAGAAGGCATAGCGTTAGCAGTTGGTTTCCCAGCTAACCACGGCGTGTGAACACGGTGGCTAGCCGACTGCTCCACGGGCAGATCAGGCCTAACGCTCACCAACCACTGGCAAGCGTCATACCAATCCTCCTCCGTGGCTAACTGCGAGCGCTCTACAAGACGGGGTCCTTCGTCTTCCTCCTGAGCGCAAGCAGTAGAGCTTGACGGCGGGTACGCTGATACACCTGGCAAGCCAGGGAAAACATGCGGGCCTGACAGCACCGGCATGAGAATATCACTGGTTTGACCAGGAGCAGGCACCGCGGTAGAGCGCGGGGTATATACAGCCCTACCACGGGCCCGGCCAGCACCAGCTACACTCTCGGCAAGCCGAGGTATGCGGTACCGCTGGCCATCAACAGCGCCCTGGGCCACCACCTGAACCGCGGACCTTACTCCAGGGTGAGTAATACCGTGGAAAAAAGCGCCTGTATTCCCCGCGAGGGGTGCACAAACGTCTTCATCCATGTCTACGTCGTCAGACGGCGACCCTAGCAGGTAATCCTCATCACCCTGGTCAGAAAGATTAGACCCCGGGTCAGCAAAGAGAGCTAACCCGGGCTGACCAGGAACGGTGCCATAGGAGGTACTGGCCACCGCGGCGTGCGGATACCCCTGGACTGATAAGCAGCCAGCGGGTTCCAGCGACAACCGTCCACGGTCCCCTATCGGCGCGGCAATAAGCCTGCTGCCAGGGCCGTGGAACGCCCCCTCTAATGGGGCCACCTCTGAATCGTCGGACAACGGAAGCGGACTAAGGAAAATCGATCCAGAGGCGGGGATTACCTGCTCCGAAGCCGATGATGAGGACAATAAAGGATCCGGACCAGGAAGCATGCCACGAAGCAACCCTGGAACCAAATCTTTTATTGTCCTCTTCATCTCTCCCAACATCTCGGTCCGGAAGGTCTCCATATCCACCGCGGACGAGACCTTCCCCTTACCCTTCCTACTTACAACCTCTCGTTTCCGCTTCTTCTTCCTCTCCTCCTCTACCACCTTGTCCGTCGCCTGTAAGCAGCACAAGAATTCGGACATTAACTCGCCCCCCCAGTGCTTACATATGTCACAATTAATCAATGGACCACAAGGGCTACATCGATAACACAGATGCGGCCAGAACTTCACATGCATAAAACGTCCACAGGACGCGCAACCCGGTCCCTGAAACAGGGCAAAGGACAAGGAGTATGAGCAACTAGTTAAGCTTAGAAACTCAATCCAACTCAAGGAGAAGGAAAACGATCATAAAGATCAATATACATCAAAAACCAGCATAGCGCTTGAATTGCTAATAAATACATAGCCAGCTGATTATGACGTCATTAATCCCGTGACAGGAAAAATTCGATCCCAACAAAACATCCAAGTGCAAAGACGAATTGTATGCTGAATGGATAAGTTGACTACACAACCATCAGATACATATAGATAACTCTTGACTGGCAAAAATGTTAATTATCTCCCTTTGATTGTTTACAATAATTAACATCACCACATTATCAATAACTAGATACCTGACACTTTGTATAGACAAACCATCCAACGTGACGAACCGGAAACTCCACCATCTGCACGCCTCTTAACTCTCTCCACCTCATGGGGAAGGAATTGGATCAAGAGGGCAAAGTGAGAAGACCTTTATACCAGGCCTCCAACTCACTGGACATAATTTTTCATTTGGTTAGATAACCTAACAGTGTTAGTAGGAAATGGAACCATGGTGGAGAGAATACTAATTCTCTGGTACTGTGACGTCACAACCTAGCGTCATACAGACCTGTGGACAGAAACAGAAAGAGAAATTAGTCCTAGGTAGCACCGAGTTGACCTAAACCAACTAACGAAGGCGCTTATCACGGTAAACGCGAGTCCCGGAAACACAATACACCGGGAAGAAAACTCGCTAATTTTACTAGAAGTCACCTGATTTAAAGGTCCAACGTCCTCCGGTGGCGAAGTGTATCCTCCCGCCATCCAAATCAGGTCTTATCACTTCCAAAATAACACCAATAAAAACGTTAATGAGCAAGAAAAGCTTATGACTGAAAAACATGTGTGTTCTCTTTGCCAATAATCTAGCAAAGAGGAAGTGCTAGTCTGCGCATGCGCGGTGGTGGGGCTGGCATCCGCCAGACTACGCTCTGACTCCCTGCCCAGTAGGGGCACCTAACTGTTTTAAATCTGAGTGTTTATTGAGTGAAAGCCAATATTTAGCAATATCAAAAGTATTAGGGAGGTAAGTATACTCTTGAAGTGAAATAACCTAAACGCCATTGAAGTTCAGAGAGAAATTGACGGACCTGAAATTCTCACAAGCAAGATAATTCCAGAGAAACATCCTATCACTGTTGTCAACTATTACTGCCCTAATAATCAACCATTGAATCTCAGGAAAATCCCAGTTCACCCAGATTCAACTATTGCTGCTGGTGACCTCAACAGTCATTCTCAGTTATGGGGCTATCATTCTACTGATAGGAGGGGTGAGGAGATTGAAAATTGGATGGATGAGCAGAAGCTGATTCTCTTGAATAAGGCAGATGACACCCCCTACATTCTACTCAAGACGATGGCATACCTCAAGTTCTCCTGATCTAGCATTTTCGACAGAAAATCTACATCAAGAATCTTTGCGTATTGTTGGGGAACAGCTTGGAGGCAGTGATCACCACCCTGTTTTCATTACCATTAACATGGATGTCGAGATTGACCGGAATCAGACTCCTCGATGGACCTATAAGAAAGCAGACTGGGACAGATATCAGAAAGAGAGTGACAGATTGGTAAAAGACATTTGATGTCAAAAACCAAAATATGAATAAAGTTGTTAAAGAGCTTAACTCTGCTTTACTCGCTGCTGCTGGCAAATGCCTTACTTGGGTTAAAAATCCAGGAAAAATTACAGACCTTAATGGAATACGTCTCTGCAAAAGTTACATGAAGAAATATCCACCGCAAGGGAAATTGCAGAGAATGTCCCAACAGAAGCCAACCATGTGAAACTCCAACAATCCAAGGCAAAATATCTGAAAGTCAAAATCCGTGCCACCAGAGAATCATGGAGAGAAAAAACGCCAAGCTTAAATCTTGAAAAAGATACGAACAAACTCTGGAGGCTTGTGAAGCAGCTTAACGATGAAAACACCAGAGTACCGAACATAACTCTTGAAGAGGATTGTGAAATTAAAACAGGAGAGGCTGCTGCTGAACACTTTGCTTGTATGTTTCAGAAAGTAAGCAATCTAGATGTGCCAGTGAGTCATAAAAAAGCTGCAATGAAGTCTGCAAAGTGGAACGGAGACACACAAATACATGCCGCGGGAATGGATGAGCTTCTGACCATCAGCGAGTTGGAGAAAAGCTTCAAAGTTTTGAAACACAGGAAGTCTCCTGGACCAGATGGAATAACCAATGAGATGGTGAGGAATCTGGGTACTATTGGAAAGCACAAGCTTTTGGAGATTTTCAACCACAGTTGGTACACAGGAGAAGTTCTCCATTCTTGGAGAGGCCAACATGATCCCTGTACTGAAAAAAGGCAAGAATAAATTCAAAGCGGCAAGTTATCGACCTATCAGTCTAACTAGTTGCACTGTCAAAGCCATGGAAAGAATCCTCAACCAGAGACTTCTTTGACATCTTGAAAGCAACAATCTCTTAGCGGATGAACAAAATGGCTTCAGAGAGTGTAGATCAACTGAGGATCAAACAACGTATCTGACACAGTCTATTGAGGAGGCGTTTCAACAGAAAAAGCATACCATCACTATGTGGGATGATCTGCAGAAGGCATTTGATAAAGTATGGAAGCATGGACTACTCCAAAAGCTCAGGAACAGTGATATTTCTGGAAAAATGTATAGCTGGATATGCCATTATCTCCACAACCGAAAGGCATCAGTACAGCTGAATGAGATGAGCAGCAAGAAAGTCCTGCTACGACATGGTGTACCTCAGGGTGGTGTAGTCTCTCCCACCCTCTTCACAATAGTCATCAATGACCTGGTGAAGAACCTTCCAATGGGAGTCAGAGCTGCATTGTATGCTGACGATCTTGTGATGTGGAGCAACAAGGAGTATGTGTCAACAGCCAATTACCGCATGCAACTCGCAATTGATCACCTCAATTCCTGGGTTACAAGATGGTTTGTCCAGATCAACAAGAGAAGAGTCGCAATTCTATTCACACTATCCACTAAAAAGGAACACAAGACAAGTCTGAAATTTGGTGACTCAGTTCTGCACTTTGAGGATGAAGTAACTTATCTTGGTCTGATATTTGACAAAAGACTAACCTGGAAGGCGCAAATCAGAAAAGCTGAAGGTATAGCCAAGCGAAGACTGGCAGTTATGCGGAAGCTCTCTGGAACAAAATAGGGAGCTAACATGAAAATTCTGAAACAGGTTTACTCTGGATCAGTTAGGCCAATCATTGAATACGGCTCATCATCATGGATTACAGCTGCTACAAGCACCCTTCAGACATTGGATAAGGTACAAAATCAGGCTCTTCGTATCATAACAGGGTCTATGAAGACCACTCCAATAGCAGCGATGGAAGAACTTACCAATATCCAGCCACTCCAGCAGAGACGAGAAATCAAGGCCGAGATTCAATACGAGAAATTCAAATTGATGTCTCACCATCCCATGCATATGCTGACTCACCAAATGTCTAGAGGAAGGCTCAAAAGGAATAATTTCTTATTAACATCAAAGAAAATTGAAAGAAACAGAGAGTCGGACATCTTCCCCAGATGTAGAAACATAACTGCTATCTCTGAGAGGGAACCATGGAAAGCTTCTGAAATAGAAAACACAATTTCAATCTGGCCCTCGATTCCAGGGATTGAAAACAAGGGAGATCAAGCAGAGGTGACAAACAAAGTTCTTGCATTGAGTCATATTGCAGAAACCTGCCCTGAGGAAGAGTGGATACATGTTTATCCAGATGGATCAGCTATCCAGGCTGTCAAGAATGGAGGGGCAGGTGCTCACATTCGGTTTCCATGTGGAGATATAACAGACTCATGCTTGCCAACAGGGAAGCACTGTAGCAATTACACTGCAGAAATCCAGGCACTGATCTTAGCTAGCCAAATGCTAATACAACGAGGTTGACGTTGAAGAACTGAAGCATATCATTAAAGCCACAAGAACCACTAGCTGGCATGTATATTCAGATTGAGAACGGGTCACAATCGTCTCAATGCACATCTTCACCGTCTCAAGATTACAGATTCTGCACTATGTGAGTGTCAGCAGTCAGAAGAAACAGCAGAACATCTCTTGCAGCACTGCCAGCGATATGAACAGGCTAGAAGCTTCTGGCCTATTGAAGTATCTTTTGAAGAGAAGATCAGAGGAGACAGCCAGTTTGATGACCACTTCAGCTTTCATGCACCAAATAAGGAAAACAGTCTAAGACTACTGTCATGAGAAAGATGAACGCAAGAAGAAGATATATTGATGCTGTCCACATTCCCTTCCTCAATCCTGCTAACACCGTTCTTACAGTTTCCATTTTGAAACTTGGTGTGAAGATAAACCTGTTGAGAGGTTTGAGGTTGAGAATTGGTCTCCACCCTCCAGTGCTTTTTGTCACTAGGAACACGGTTGAATAATAACCCGGACATTTTTGTGCGGGTTGAATAGCATGTTTTAGTATGAGGGATTGAATTTGTTCCTCTATACACAACCGTTGATCTGGATCTCTTGGATTTTGAGTCCAGATCGGAACCAGAGACAGGCGTGATGGCTGATTTGAAATCCAGTTGAGATGGTAACCGACTGAAAGCCATCGCAAGACTGAGCGGTATTGAGTAATCCGCTCCCACTCTTGCATGTGGAAGGCCAGACGGCCTCCCACGGGTGCACCTAAGGATTGAGGTGGACCCGAGAAGTGCAACTGGTGGCTGTCCTAGCAGCACTGGTGTGGTCTTTGTGAGAGATGACCCACTAGAACCCCGTGCTTCTCTACCAGCACCACAGTACGTGGGCTGTTTGGTGGGTTGCGCTGGAGGAAACTGCGCTCCCCCCTAGCTGGCTTACGCTGGCGTTGCCGTGGCCGACGCTGCATAGGTGGTTGGCCTCTGACAAGGCCGCCACCACCGCTAGTCTGCTGAGGGTGGAAGGGAGGGGCCCTGCGGAGCACTTCAAACTGCTCTTGCAGCGCCCTCTGGTTGTTCACAGGTTTACGGTTTGTTGGAGGTGCAGGCATCCTTCACCTCCAAACAACCCTGGACCTGCCATCGGCGTCCGAAGAAGCTGAATGTACAGGTCCTGCGAGGGGAACACATTATCAAGGGCATATGTTCGCCTCGCCCGTAAACTCCTGGTTACGGATATCGTCATGCAGTCCAGAGCCAGGTTAATGCCATTCTGGATGGCTCTCTGGACTGAAAGAGAAGTTTGGCGGGCCACGGATGCTGCTACTAACCCCTGTAGCAGCTAGGAAACGTGCGAGAGCTGAGATGGCTCCTCTCGTACTTTCCTTCGTGTCCCACAGCGCAGAATTAACAATGCGCAGGGCGCTAGCGCACAAGGGTCCCGTGTCAGAATGGGACATTGGGCCGCGTGTCTTCGCCCAAAGCCGCACGGCAAGGCTTTGGGACGACGCCGTACTTCTGATACAGATCAGAACTTATACGGCAGCGCCGTGCAACCTTGCGAGGGGCCTTCACAAGGCATCCTTTCGGTTCAATGGACGTCTCTACCGCAGTGAACATACCAACGATATGCTCCGCATACGGCAGAGATGGCATGGTGCTCGTCACCGGTTTCCCTCCCAACCACGGGCGCTGGTCCCACTGGGAGGCTGGTGGATCCACCTGGAGTTCTGGCTTGATGTTCACCAGCCATTGGCAAGCATCCAGCCAGTCGTCCTCGGTGGCCATCTGTGAATGTTTGACGAGCCTAGGGCCTTCGTCGTCCTCAACCACATTCACTGCTGGGGTAATGGCCGGAGCTGAAGATACTCCTGGAAAGCCATATGGACCCGCAAGGACAGCATGGCTTGCGCCGTGGCTATTCCAGGAGCCAGATCTACGGAGTTATGGGGGCTAAAGGCATGACGTCATAGTATGGGCCTTCCTCACAGGCCCATGGGTATCCATTTCCATGGCCATTGGCATGCCATAACAGTGTCCTCTTCTTCATGCCCAGAAAGATTAGACGCCAAGCTTGAAAAGGGATCAAGCTCGGCCTGGGCAGGAGGGGTATCGTGTTTTTTTCAGACGCCTCTTCTTGTCTGCCGCCCGGTCCTTAGGCTGCTCTACAGCACTCGATAAGTGAGCGCCCAAGGCCATGGCCTTTGCTCCCGGGGTCCACGGGCGAGGCAAGCCTCAGCGCCGGACCAACGGGAGCCGTCTCTGGGTCTATAATGAAAACTGGTTTGCTAAGAGAACCAGACCCAGAGACGGGAACACTCTGTCCCGGAGCAAATAACGACAATGACGAACTTGACCCGGGAAGCAAGCTGCGAAGAAACTCCGGGACAAGATCCGTGATCGTCTTCTTCATTTCTCCCATCATTTCAAGATGGAAGGCCTCCATGTCTGGCATGGATGCCTTCCTCTTCTTACCACACTCTTTTTTTCAGACGCCTCTTCTCGTCTGCCGCCCGGTCTTTCACCTGCTGATTTAAAAAATCAGTCATCACCTCCACCGGCCACGACTCACACACATGGCAATTTAGAAGGGGCCTGCACATACTGCACCTAGTGCAGTCATGAGGGAAAAAGCGGGCCTTCACGAAACGGTGGCAGGAAGGGCATTTGTTCTCAATTACCCTCTGAAACGACACAAAACGGGAACAATTAGTTTTTAGTTATGACGAACCAAAAAACTAATTGCAGAAGGCTAATAAGATCCATAAAACTTTGACCATCAAATGAAAGGATAAGCCAGGGCATTAGAAAAAACGATAGGCCTGATAAAAGGTAAACAAATCCTAAAAACATCTTATACTTTTAAGAAGACAAGGGAGACATTAGAATTTGAGCTTGAATACTTGAGAGGCAAATTTTTAGACTTTACAGCTCAAAACAAAGATTCATTAATAATTGAACTTTGTAAACACAATGAACCTATGCAAACCATCAAGAGAGCTAAATAACTCAACACTTAGTCAAAAATTTTTTAGAAATAAAATGACTGAAAATTTTTCTTTCTCCTAAATAAACCTCATAAGACGACTTCTGAGGACGAGAGAAGCCTGATGAACAACAACAGGAATACCTGATCCTGAATCCAAAACCCTGTGGTGGGGGGAGAATGCGGAAAAATTACTTCTTATGGTAATAATTCCCTCAGCACTCATAATAAATTAGAAGGACCCAGAAACCAAGTATAAATATTGTTTAAAATAAAAGGATACCCTTCAAATATTAGCTCATGTGTCTGAAACATAAAGCACAACATGCGTTAGCTAATATATAGGCCTCTCCCAAAAAGAGCTAGCCTAATAAAGACGTATCCACAAGTTAGCGCGAATCCCGGAAATACCATCCGAGCCAACATGCAAATTTTTTATCAATAAATTTACTAAAGTACACCTGATGGCTTGGACCGGGAGCATCCTCCGGCGACTTGGCAGCGTCAGACATACTAATATTCAGTCAAAACAAGTCGCAAAACAACTCAAAAGCTTCAAAAAGATAGTAAGCAAAAGTAAGGTTAGAAAGCGTGTTGCAATGGCAGGTCAATATTTTAGGAACAGAATGAGTCAGCCCCCGCACATGTGCGAGTTTGGGCTGCACATCTACTGGACTGTCAGTTGTGTAACCTGCCCAGTGAGGGCGGTTTCTTTTTAATTCTGAGTATTATTGAAGCTAGGTCGATATTTAGGAAATATCATAGAGTATCAGGGTGGTAAGTATACTCTTTATGTGAAAGATACCTGTTCAAGATCAAGCACTCGTGGTTGTACCCAGCTCATGTGCACACGTTGATCAACTTCATCCACTGAACCTTTAACGAGGTCTAAGCTTAAAGCCTTCATCACCAACAATTCTACCTGAAAAACAAGGTACTTGTTTAATAATTTGCAATCACGGTGGTAAATTGAATTTCCAGTATTCGTGGAGATAAACACATATATAGTGTGGTGTTCAATGGTGGGATATACTAGCTGTTAGATGATCATTCAGATCACGAAGTAGAAAGTAGAAAATCCCGCCAATAGCTGTAGGAATTGCCTGCTTCTGGTGAAGTCACACACTACTAAACATTCAGCAACAGTTTCCAGTCAAATTAGTTTTAGAATATTCAAAAATAGTCTTCTCTTGGTTTGCAAATGGACATTTTCTACAATTTTATACTAATTATTTATTGGCATACTTATGTTAACTACATACATCATGTGAATGAAGGCTAAGTAATGGTGGCCATAGAGCGACTGATTGCAGCCACAAAGTCTGTTCACACTACTACAGCCGCAGAACATCAATGAATGCTAAAACTGTGCTCCACTTAAATTGATGACAGAGGCCTAAATAGATCACACAATATCTGCCTCTGTCTGTCTGTAGCAATCAAATTTTATCGTTTCCTACAGTGTTGCAGGCCTAGCCACCGATAACATCTATCAACAAATCTTATTACACAATGTTTAGTGCTAAAACTAAACATGTAAATGATACTGAATAATGAGAGATTAGACATCGGAGACAAAAATGCAAATTGTGAATACGTGTTTGAGTGCATGCACACAGCATCAACCAGCACTCTAATACATGATCCATAGCGCATACCATAGGAGCAGCTTCTATGTACCTGCCCCGTACCTGGTTTAATGGTATCCGGGCTTCAGTTGATATTTCACTAAAGCTCAGCTGTCTGTTCGTAGCAGGACGTCTAAATGTCATCTGCAAAAAAAAGAGTAAAATTATAATCATCCCTTCAAACCTGCCAAATGGATCAGAAAATATATACCGTTGATGTTTGAAGAAAAGAAGAACTATTACATAAGTTCACATGTACCAACATGATCTGTGGTTAACTAATTCTGTTTTAACCGTTTAACCCTTGAAATGGCAGTGCCTAAGTTCAAGGCACATACAGCTGTTGAATATTTTGAAACAAATTTGACTGAAACACGTTGATGCATTAAACTTACTCAAAGTGGGGAATATGTTCACCTAGTATATATGTTAGCATATATGTATGCACCAAGATATGGTAATAGGACATTTCCAAAAATATTGTTCCCGATCCCAGGAGGATTCATAATAAGGAAAGTTACTTCTACGGGATGCAGAAAGCTCCATTCAAATAAATTCCATCTCCCAGAGTTAACTAATTTTCCGTATTATGTAATAGGATAGTTCTGGAAAAGAGACATACATCGGGACAATTAATCCATAGGACTCTGATGGCAAAATTTTAAAATTTCAAATTAGATTAAAAGATGAAACGGTGTTCATTCTTTAACAAATTTGATGCAAGAAATTGCTGTCGTAGTCGATAGAAACATCATCTATCAAAATGAACACCAAAATGAACACCACTTTCTTTGCTATTGATACAGTACAAGATAGAAAAATATTGACATCAGAGCGGTGTGGGTTAAATCATTAGTATTAGTTAGTATTTAATATGCTAGCCGTAAGTCTTAATTAGTCCCACCATAGCCATCTGCTTCACACAGACACCAGCTTACCTCCATCAAGCACAGGAGTGTGATCTTTTGTCGCATAGCCGCTTCCTGAGCTGCCAAATCTGGCTGCAGAGGACAATAAGAAAAAATTAAGAACAATTGAGGAATCCATTTCTAGCTATGACTTGCACCATTTCTAGATATGACCCGCACCATTTCTAGCTATGACCCGCACCATTTCTAGCCATAAACCGCACCATTTCTAGCCATGACCTGCACCATTTCTAGCTATGACCCGCACCATTTCTAGCCATGACCCGCACCAAGGTCTAAATTTCTAGAATCTACATTGCAAGGCGACTACACAGGTAAGCTGTTGAATATTTTGAAATTAATTTGACTGGGAGCTGTTTCTGCCTATGGCAGCAACATATCCCAGTTAAACTACTTTCAAAATTTTCAAAAGAATGCTTAGTAAATTCGCCAAAACATACAATTTGTACACATTAGCGACAGACTCTTCGATTTTCATGACAGAGCTACATCATTTTGATTGTGATGTATTTGATTAAGATGGCAGATGCTTGAGCAACAGATCAGATCCCTCCAATCTACTTCAGATGTACGAAATGTTGCTGACCTGTCAGCTCGCCTTATTCAGAGCGACATAGCAGGATAACTGGTGTTCATTTAGAGAATTGAGTTGTTGAAAATTGTTCCTATCTAGGACTGTAGGACAGCAACAGTTGTCAGTAATTCTCAAACTATACAGCAGTCTCTTGTAACATGCCTTGTAAAGTATGACTATCAGGTCTGTAGTTTCTAGTACTTTAAGGGCCTACTAGCATCAGCATTGGGGAAGCTATTCTTTCAAAATAAATATCCTATATATGATGCTGAATAACAGACAATTCAGAAATAAGTGTGTAAATAAATCTGTCAAACGAAAATGGTGTCAACACTTTACAAGTATATTATAACAGTTGTCATCATTTAGTTGTCATTCATTTATTTTAAATGCATTCAAGTACCTGTGTTTGCCACATCTTTTTGAGTTCATCAAATTTGCTGATATTTCCACTGTTGAAGGCGTATAAGAGCTGTACTAACCAATCCTTCTCTGTACCCTTCAATGATTCCAAGATTGGGTGGGCAAGCTAGAAAGTAAAGAGATAGATCTATCAAACAGATAGCATGATAGTAATCTGATGAGGGTGATCACTGCCTCAATCCCACATCTACATTGACCATCGAATGCTAGTCTCTCAATAACCTGTAGGAAGATTTCTGCCTGAAATGCAGATTACCTTAGTGAGTACAGGCCAGCTTTATAAGTTGACATGTTAGTTAGTATAATTTTGAACATGATATAAGAAATGTTCTGTTAAATACTGTATTCTGTTAAATATTTTTGGTCTTAATTTGATTGGAAGCCATTGCTGCCGACAACCAGTAATGTATTTGATTAAGACTTCGGATATTGAGTGCTAGATTGGATCCCTCCATTGTGTTGCCTAACGTGGTCGCTTAAGACCCGTTACACTATAATATATATATATATATATATATATATATATATATATATATATATATATATATATATATATATATATATATATCTACTATTTCTGATGGGATAAAACAATGACAAAATAATCTAGATGTAGCTTAATCTATAATAATGATATTTCCATCCACATAATTGTTGCTTAACCCTTTAAAAATGTATTCAAGAAAATTTAATTTTCAAAAATAGTATTCTCTTGGGTCTGCAAATGGACATTTCTCAAGAGCACTGCAGAAGCCATATTTGACTGATACACTTAATTTCGCATCTTAATACGTGCAGATACAACATTGGAAACTCAGATTATTATGAATTAACAGACACATTGTGTGACACGAATTAACTTTGTTGTTGAAATAATTGCAAACTAAACTCAGTTATGCATTCCAGATGAAATAATATTTGATTAATGCCTAAATTTGATCAGGAAATCAAAATATTTACCTATTGAATGTCCATTTTCAGGCTAGACGACTACTTTTGAAAATTTACCACTGGAATGACTTGCTCGGCTACCGAGACAGTCATTACAGCGGTAAACTTTCAAAAAGTCTGTTCTTGGCCTGCGAATAGATTCCTCAAGACCACTGCAGCGGCCGGTTTTTGTCGGCTTCGTCATGAAAGGGTTAAAGCCTTCTTGTCTGTCTCCTGAGTCTCGTTTAAAATATTTTCAAATGGTCAGTGTGCTTGACCTTTAGCCTCCTATGGAGGCTGAAAATGCGATGCAATGCATTTGGAAGTCAGACAGTCATGGATAATGTCTCAATGATATGTATCTTCTGGATGTATGTGTGTATAATATATAGGTATGAACTAGGGTTGTTACTTCCGCGCAATCTTCACTCTCACATTACTCCCTATCATACAGTCATGCGCATGTACAAGGGTAATACTATACAATACCTAGGCTTGTGCGATTATTGCTTTGACATGTTTCGGTGATCATGATCGATTATTTAAAAATAATCATGATTAATCAGCCATTACATTACCCAGAGAATGATGATTCAGCCATTACATTACCCAGAGAATGATGATTCAGCCATTACATTACCCAGAGAATGATGATTCAGCCATTACATTACCCAGAGAATGATGATTCAGCCATTACATTACCCAGAGAATGATGATTCAGCCATTACATTACCCAGAGAATGATGATTCAGCCATTACATTACCCAGAGAATGATGATTCAGCCATTACATTACCCAGAGAATGTTCAACAACACGATATCAATGCCATAAGCTACAATGGTGTTTAGAAGTGTCCATTTCCAGGCCAAATGGAAAACTACTTTTGAAAATGTATCACTGGAATGTCTGGCTCGATGATCAAGCCACTTATTCCAGTGATAAATTTTCAAAACTAGTCTTCTCTTGGATTGGAAAGATATTCCCTGATCAAAATTTCAATTTTCGTGCCCGTTGCATCAAAGACTAATAAGGTAGGTTTTCAAATGCCTTATGTAGTGGAAATTATTCACGTTTATTCGATTTAATTTTCAAGCATATAAATTCATGATTGAAAAAATAATCGTGATTTTTAATTTAATCATGTAATCGTGCAAGCGTAAGTGTACACGTATATATATGGCCTAAATGTGACCGCTGGCATAATGAATTAGTTATGAACCCTGTTAGGTAACGGTCCATGTATGTTAATCTCATGCCCGCTGAATACACAAGGACGGGGTCTCACTTGCAGACAGGATGCATTATATAACAAGCTGACTTCTACATACCAGTTCCCCAAAGTTATAGATTCCATCTCCAAGAACTGCTGCAAGGCCAAGATTGAATGCTCTATCAAGCTGTTCTGTGGCTGTAACAGGAATCATTAAAAATATAATACACATTATATGTATTATTAGGTAATAACGGTTATTAACCCGTACCACTCTGTCAAAATTTTTAATTTTCAAATCAAAGTAAATGATAAACTGGTGTTTCTTTTTCAACAAATTTGGTGGAAGATCCACCAAAATTGTTGAAAAATAAACACTATTTTCTTTGCTACTGACACAGTAAACGATAGAATATTGACATCAGTGTGCTAAGGGTTAAGAGCTTTGTGCAAACAGAGTTAGGAGGTTGATAGACAGACATATATGCACACCTTACAGAAAATAAATATAATTACACTTTTTATCAAGAATAACTAGGACTGTGTCCCACGTGGTGAGCCCTTTTGATTTGCTGTATATCAGGCATAGTATGTGGCAGTGTCATAAAATATGGATTGCTATGGTATGGTATGTAATCATAAAGATCGTGGTATGCACAGCATTGTATCATGTTTTAATCATATTGGATAAGCACTTGATCATACAGCCTTTGAAAAATCTTCTGATTCATGGTGCACACACAAAAAATAGATGCGTGTCGAGTCTAGGGCTGGCGGTTTGGCCTAAAAGAAAACCAGTGACGGTATCACTAATTAAACCGGTATTAATGAAATACCGATTTAAGGTGTTAGAATGATCGAAAATAATTTGAAATATGAAAATATGCCGTTTTCATTAGCTACAGTAATAATAATAATAATAGTCCATTTGTAACGCGCCAAAATCCATGCGCAGCATGCTCTAAGCGCTTAGAAAGCTTATCTAGAATATTCTAGAAAAAAAATACAGATCAAGGTGTTGGATAACATTTTTGAAAGTAACATGTCTTGAGTCTAGATTTAAATGTGCTCAGGTTTGGGGATGTTTTGATGTCCAAAGGCAATTTATTCCATAGGATGGGAGCTGAGTAAGAGAATGTTTTTTGGCCATATGTATTCATTCGGAATTTAGGAATGTTAAGTTGTTTTTTGCTTTCTGATCTGAGTGAACGGCGGGGACTGTAAAGTACTATGAGTTCGGCGAGGTAGGCCGGTGCAGTACCTTCTAGGCATTTGTAAGTTAAGCAGAGAATTTTGAACTCGATACGTTTATCGACGGGTAGCCAGTGTAGATTACGGAGTATTGGAGTAATGTGATCGTATTTACTACATAGTGACACGATTCTTGCAGCTGTGTTTTGTATTGCTTGCAAACGATTGATGAGATTTTTTGGCCCACCGACGAGAAGGCTATTGCAATAGTCGACACGTGACATAACTGTCATTAGAACAAGTGTAGCGGTAGCTTCACTTGTCAGATATTTTCTAATGTAGGCGATGTTGCGTAATTGCATAAAACATACTTTACACAGGTAGTTAACGTGATCTTTCATGCTTAAGTCGGTGTCCAAAATTACACCAAGATTTTTTACTTTATTAGAGATTGGAATTGAGCTATCTCCTACAGCAAGACTGGTTAGCTCAGCTTTGTCTCGTCTAAGTGATGGTCCTATTAACATGGCTTCAGTTTTCTCATCATTTAATTTAAGCATGTTTGTCGACATCCATGACTTTACATCAGCACAGCAGTCAGTGATTTGTTTTGTAGCTGTTGCTGTGTCGTGGGCTGTTGGTGGGAAGCTTGTCATGAGCTGCGTGTCATCAGCGTAAAAATGATGCTGTAAACTGTGATTATCAATAATCGATCCTAGTTGCTTAGTATAGAGAGTGAAAAGCACAGGCCCCAAGATAGAACCTTGTGGGACTCCGCATGTGAGTTCCATTTGGCTGGAACGTATACCATCTATATATACAGATTGGTATCTCTGTGACAAATAAGACTGGAACCATGTCCATGCGACACCATTCACACCAAAGTCATCTCTCAATCTCGATAGAAGTTTAACATGATCGATTGTGTCGAATGCGGCGCTTAGATCCAGCAGAAGCAAAAAAGACACATTACCATCGTCGACACCATAGCGGAGATCGTTTATAACTCGAAGTAATGCTGTTTCGGTGCTATGCCCCTGCCGGTAAGCTGAATGAAGTGGTTCATACAGATTATTCGTTGCAATGTGATATGCCAGTCGCTTATTGACAGCTTTTTCAACTACTTTAGAAATGAATGACAAATTAGACACCGGCCTATAATTTTTCAAATCATCCCCGTCAAGACTAGGCTTTTTGAGTAGCGGATTGACTAGCGCGCACTTAAAGGCTGTTGGCATAATGCCTGATTCTAAGCTCGAGTTCACGATCATAGTGATAATCGGTGAGATGTCTATATGCTCATAAATCATCTTTGTGGGAAGGGGATCGAGTGCACAGTATGTTGGTTTTAGTTCCTTTAGAAGCAACCTGACATCATTTTCTGAGAATGGTTGGAATTGCTCGAGGCAGTGAGAACATGCTGCAGTATCACGAGACAAGTTGGATGAGTCTAATGAGGTATTTAACTGGTTACGAATCACTTCAATCTTGTTATGAAAAAATTCCGAGAAAGACTGTGCGATTTGTAATGGATCGTCAATATTTGGGAGTGTGGAAGCATTGCTCTTACCCATCAGCTTAGACATTATGTTGTATAAGACTTTGGGATTTGATGCACTTTCTGTTATCTTATTATTGTAGAATGTCTGCTTTGCCTTGGAAATGGCTTTAGTGACGGCGTTCCTCGTGGTAAGGAAAATTTGACGGTGCACTTCCAGACGTGATTTTCGCCACCTTCGTTCAGATTGTCGCCTCTCTCCGCTCTCAGTACATGTATTTTGCGATTTGACAACTGATGTATAACGCCACGAAATTAGAACGGTAACTACTTACGACCGCTATCTATCTCAAAATAGTAGTTAAGATAAATAAAATAAATAGTCTGGTTTATGTGATGTTGTGAAAATAACACTCTAACTACTAAAATGTTGATTTTCAACACTGTTATTAGGTAACTATTTTCGAAAGCGTAGTAAAATCTAACGCGTGTAAGTAGGAACCCGGATATGAGACTTTAGGCTCCTAGTAGAGTACCGCACATACGGTTAGAGTTCGTGTAACCACCTACAGTATGATCTAGTCTAGTAAGTCATGTGTTTGTATTCGCGTACTCGGTATTTAGTAATACTCCTCAATAAACTGTCGTTCAAGGGGGTGAATGTCCTTCAGCACGTAACTAAAGAGTAGTCATTTCCCGGAAATTGCGCCTCAAGAATTCTCACAAAAAATGTGTGTTGACTATTTTTCGAGGTTCATATGTCATATAATAAAGACATTATGATAATTTGACAACATAAATGCAATGATTCTAACTTAAATCTACTTAAATCAACACTCCGTACTTGAAGATATACGAAGACGAAAAAGACCGGGCCGTAAAACAAAACGATGTGATTCTAACGCCTATCGAGCAGAAAAGTCACGTGATAAAAAATACTACAAATTTCAGTCATAAAATCGATAGTAGTGAATCAAAAAAGCATCCGCTTTTGTTTCTACGAGAATTCTTAATACTTACCAGATGTACTATTATGATAATGTCTATTATCTAGTCTAGGTCAAAATAACAATTAAAACTCCGCACTCTCCTGGTCCTGCCCATACTGTGTCCGGGAATACCATAGCCGCAGGTACCGAGTCCATTCCCAATCACAGTCAGATTCGTCTTATGTTTGCCTTGGCAAACTGCGAAAGCAGCTCAGCCTCACCTCAGCGGGGCGGCTGAGGCAGGGCCATAGTACATCTGGTAAGTATTAAGAATTCTCGTAGAAACAAAAGCGGATGCTTTTTTGATTCTACTTCGAATAATACTTACCAGATGTACTATTATGATAAACTCCGGATTTCGACAGCCAGGAAATGCCGGTGGGAGGAGGTGAGGCTCGAACCAGCACTCATCAACCATCCAACAGAGAAGGTTGTGAAGAGACTAAAACCCTGGCATACGCTTGGGTTCTGCTATCTGACTCATAGAGTGCTAAACTTCCATGGTCTAGACCGCGCTCCCCCCCCCCATCTTTTGTCCGCACAAAACCAGAGGGATGTCCATGGGGATGCAACACCCACCAGACCCGTGTCAGCCCCAAGTCTCAGCTAGGGCAGTCCAGTAGAGTGCAAAGAAGCTACTACAACTTCAAATCTTTGAAAAAAACTATCAGTATATCGATTAGATTTTCAAATTGGAATGAGTCTCATGTCTGTATGAGAGGATAAATATACTCTTGTACCAGACTATTCACTTACTCAGTCTGGTATTTCGACTGGAAGTAAATATATTTATAGTCACTTAATTAATGTAAACACTCACCATTTTTGAGTGGTCGATCTGTTATTGATCATCACAGGAGCTAGGCCCAATCCACGGTCGTACTCAGTCATGTGCATAGCGCTTGGTCAGTGTAGGCGGAAGTCCTTTGTGATGTGTGCGAAGTAGTGGTCGGACGTGGCTTAGTTTAGGTTCGACAGATTGGCGACGGCTACTGGATTAAGTGTGCTGGAGATGTCTCGAAGGTAGAAATCAGTGAATGACGACTCGGCATGCCATTGTGCTACAGACATCACCTGCTCTAAAGAGACACCCTTATAAAGGGCCGATGATGCTGCTAGTGCTCGGACCTCATGGGCATTCGCACGATCAATCTGCTTTCCTGTAGCGATCTTGTGCGACATCTGAATAGCGTCAACTATCCAACGAGAAATAGTATCTTTCGAAGCACGTAAATGGGGAGCTTTGAGACATAACCACAGAGATTTCGGGTCGTCTCTCCACTCAGAAGTACGTTTCTTATACATCTTTAGACATCTGACAGGACACCAAGCACAAGAATTTGGGTCATGTCTAGTTAAACTTGGCAAATTGATCGGCTGTCCTGGATATTTAAGTGACTGATTCTTTGCCAGGAAACAAAGACGTGGAAGTAATCTTAAACCTTCACCCGTGACGACAAAACGGTCTTGTTCGGCAGAAAGCGCATGGATCTCGCTTCTCCTTCTCGCCGACGCTGCTGCAACCAAGAAAACTGATTTAATAGTTAACAGTTTAATGTCAATAGTTCTAATCGGTTCAAAGGGAGCATGCCCTAAAACCTGTAGAACAAGAGATAGATTCCATGATGGGATAGGAATTGGCTGTCTAGGTCGCAGATTGCTCATTCCTTTAATAACTTCATTCAAGGTGTCATTCTCTACTCCCCCAACGGTGAGACTAGGAATGACAGAAGCTAATGCAGACTTATATGCTGCTAGGGTAGAAGGTACAAGTTTGTCAACTTCGTATAAATGACAGATAAAATCTGCTACGTGTTGAACAGATGCAGAAAAGGGATCAATATCTCTTCTCTCACACCACTGTGCAAATTTGTTGATTCTATAATTATATGTTTTTGTGGTAGAAACTCTTCTGGCCGAAGCAACAAACTTCGCTGCTTGCTCAGAAAAGCCACCCTCAATTGCACGCTGCTTGACAACATCCATGCAGTCAATTTGAACATTTCTGGTCTGTCGTGAAGGTACAGACCCTTGTTCTGAGAGATTACATCTCTTGTGTCTGGAAGAGGGATTGGACTGCAGACCAGAAGGTCCAGCAGATCCGTAAACCATGATCGGCCTGGCCAATAAGGAGCGATCAGTAGTACTTGGCACATCCCCTCTCTTATCTTTGCCAGAACTTTCGGGATGAGAATTGTTGGAGGATACGCATACGCGTACATTCCCTTCCAACTTATCGCCAGTGCGTCTACTGCTAGAGCCAACGGGTCCGGGATCGGTGACACGTACGTGACCATCTTTGCGTTTGTCTTCATCGCAAATAGGTCGACATTCGGCTTGCCCCATTGTTTGAATAGAACCTCTGCTACCACTTGGTTGAGCTGCCATTCCGTCGGACGACAAACCGTCCTTCGACTGAGAGCATCCGCTAAGATGTTCAATCTTCCTGGAATGTGTGCTGCCCGAAGAATAATATTCCTCTCTTGGCACCACAGCAGAAGGTTCCAAACCATCATACACAACTCCGGTGATCTTGTCCCGCCTTGGCGGTTTAAATAAGACACCACTGTTGAGTTGTCTGTCCTTACCAGGACAATTTTGTCTTGAACTCGACCCTCGAACTTCTGCAGTGCTAATACCACCGCTAATAGCTCGAGTACATTGATATGTTTCTGCGCATTGGTCCGATCCCATTCCCCGGACACTGACTGATTGTCCAATACCGCTCCCCAACCTGTCAACGAGGCATCCGTGAACATGGACATCTGAGGTTGAGGAGGTTGTAGAGGAACACCTCGCAGGAGATTCTGTTCCGACAACCACCACTGAAGGTGGAATATCAATGGTTCTTTTACTGGTATTCTCAGAGATAACGGATCTGTTCTCTGTGACCAGAACGACATCAAATACATCTGAATCGGCCTGCGCCTGAGCGCCGCATATGGCACCACCTTCTCCAGAGATACTAGCAAACCGAGTATTCTGAGAAATTGACGTGCCGTCAGATAGGCTCCTAGAGAAACTGACTCCAATACTGCAATCAGGCTTCTGACTCTGCTCTCCGCCGGAAAAGCTACGCCGTCCCTGAGATTGAAAAAAATTCCCAGATAAACAAACTCCTGGGATGGAGTCAGTTCTGATTTCTCTAGATTCACAATCCATCCTAGCTTCTTTAATAAGTCTAGGACTACCTTCAGATTGCTGCGCAGAGTGACTGGATTCCCCGCCTTTAGCAGCCAGTCGTCTATGTAAGTGTGAACAGCTATGTTTCTCCTGCGAAGTAAAGAAGTCATGGCGAGAACCACCTTGGTGAAGACCCTCGGAGCCGTGGTCAGGCCGAATGGAAGAGCATTGAATTCCCAAACATTGTCTTGGAATGCAAATCGCAGGTACTTCTGAAAGGGAATTGACATTGGAATATGAAAATAAGCATCCTTCAGATCTATTGATACCGCCCACATGCCTTTCCTGAGGCCTGTCATCACAGCTGCTACCGTCTCCATCTGAAACCTGGGAGAAAGAATAAATTTGTTCAACGGTTTGAGATTGAGAATTGGTCTCCACCCTCCGGTACGCTTCGGAACTAGGAACATAATCGAATAGAAGCCCAGTGATGACTGATCGGCTACCAGGTGAATCGCCTTCTTCAGACGAAGCGATTCTATCTCTGACTGAATGGCAACTAGACGGTCTAATTCCCTTGGAATAGGAGTCCATATTGGAGTCGAGGTTAACGGAACTAACGATTGATGGATGAGCCAGTCCGGATCGTAGCCGTTTCTTATCCACTGACAGACTAAATAGTCGCGCACGACCTGTTCCCATTGGCTTAGGAATAGCTGAAGTCTGCCTCCGACGGAAGGAATCTGCACACAGTTGTCGGTCGAGATTAGCCGACAAGACGCTACATCGCATGGGTGAAGATTCTCGACTCCATTTGTTTCCAAAGCCGCCGGTATTGATTCCGCCGGAAACCCGTCAGGAACGAGCCCCACGGCCGCCCCGCGGCTTCTTGTGGTATGACGGTCCGGAACCGCCGCCGCGACTATCCTTACGGTAGCCGCCACGGCCCGAACCGCCACCCTTCCTGTCGTCCTCATACGGCCTCTTACTAGAGGGCTTGTATGTGGACGAACGGCCAGGCCCTTGTGCTCCGGATGGCCTATGGGCATCACGGGCAGAAGGACGGAAGGGCGATCTAGGACGCTGCCTCTGCTGGTCCTGTCTGTGTTGACGGTAGGACTGTTGCGGCTGAGTCCTCTTGGTCGACTTCCACGACTTGCCGACCACCTCTTGCTCCGCCACCATCGATGCAACTTTAGAAAGCGCTTGTCGTGCCGAGCCGCCGAACAAGCCTGGACCAATGAAAGGCGCAGAAGATAACGCTGCCCTCATTTCCGGTCCTGGTTCCACACAATCGAGAACCATTCTCCGCCGCTCTGCTAAAGTTCTTGTGATCACCCTGGCCAGGCAATCCTGAGACAGGCGCATGGTGTCCCGAACAACTCCGGGAGCAGCCTCTGGCACCTGTCCGCCTTCCGCCGTGCAGTCCAGCATACCCTGCAGGACGGTACACCCGTGCGACAGCGCAGCCATGGCTGCCCTAGCCGCATCCTCAATGAGCGTGAGCTCATTAAACGGGTCTTTGTTGGTCTGGGAAACCAAGGGACGTGACCGCCCCTTGGCCTTCCCAGCCAACGGCCTATTCAGCGCCTCACGTTCCGCAACGGAAAGCCGTGGAACCCTGGCGTATTGATGATAGGCCTGCTCCGGAAAACGGACCCTACTCCTTATCCCCTTCGGGGCCTTGGGCAATGCATAGTCTGGCTGAACCAGACGATATGCCGCAACTTCCAACATGTCAGAAGTCTGCGTGTCCAAGGGGAGTG
Source organism: Chaetoderma sp. LZ-2023a (assembly GCA_034401795.1). Lineage (NCBI taxonomy): Eukaryota > Metazoa > Mollusca > Caudofoveata > Chaetodermatida > Chaetodermatidae > Chaetoderma > Chaetoderma sp. LZ-2023a. Next base: position 42,578,920 of record CM067374.1, on the reverse strand, counting down.
TAGGCATGGCCGAAGAGCCACTGGACAGAGCGCTAGCCGCACGCTCTGACATCCGCTCCATCGCCGGATCGCGCTGAGATCCTAGATCTGATGCCAACCCGAGACGATTGGTCATCCATCCAAGGACCTGCACCCATTCAGCCTCGGCGCAGAAAGCGGAATCGTCCATTAAAGAACTTCCGTTTTCATCTTCCCTCTCTCCCTTAGATGAGAGGGCCACCGACGATCCATGCTGAGCGCTACGATAAACGTCTCTGCCAGGACAGAGCGCATCCGTAGCGCGACTACCAGCGGCACCGGTATCCAACGAACCGTCGGATACGGATTCTCCGCAGTCCATCGGCTCCAACACGGGATCCGGGACTACGACCGCCTCAATCACGGCTGGCACGGTAACTCCGATAGGAGCCGCACCCAACGCCGTCGGGATAGCCGTCGGAACCGCAAACCACGGCTCCGCCGGCATATCCGGTTGCACAAGTGACGGATGAAAAATGCCCGACGGAACGTCGACATCACCATCCGCCTGGCAAACCCGTACAAATCCCGAGGGAGACCCCTGGGACGTACTCGGCATTGCCGACATTGAAAGATCCGGCATGCCGGAATCTTCCATCAACAGGAATTCTTCTTCCTCTACCGACGGCTCTTGAGCCGAGGACAGAGAAAGGTCAGGTGCATGGCCCTCAGCAAAACTAGCCGGACCACCTAATGGTTGCCCTGCACCAGCTTGCCTCACCGGACCCGTGGACTGTAATGAATCAAACATGGCCTTGAACTGGGCCGCCCATACGCCCAGTGCTGAATCCATCCTCTCATTCAGCCGACCTTCCAGTCCAACCAACGACGCCTGCTGACGCTTCACTGTCTTATCCTTCTCTATGCGCTCCAGCCTCGCCCGTCGATCCCTGTCAAACTCAGCCACCATTGCCGACGACCACTTGGCGCACACATCACACGGACTGCCGACCTTACACCTCGCACACGCCACACAGTGATGTCCAAGATACTTGCGTTTCATGAACCTATTACACTTCTGGCACAACGTGTCCGGGTTCTTCGGTTTCTGCGAACACAGAGGAGAATTAAAACGCTGCACATGACAAGTGATGACGAGCAATACGCACAATAGACTTGATAGTTAAGATTTCTTAAACACATTAACTTTCTCTTAAATTAATGATAACAAGTCTTAGGCAGGAAATATTTGAAACTTTTTTGAGTGAAAATTTTACAAAACACAACTCAGCCTTTAACTAGCGTTAAATAACCAAGAAAACCTCGCCGATCACTACAAACACCCTCGACAATGAAGCGAGAGCTAAAATCGGCGATAACAGAGTGCCTGGATACCCCAAGCCAATAACGACATATTACATGGGCGCCGCCATCTTGGCTAAGGACGCATCCATCTTAGAGGAACCGAGTCGCAAGAGAAAATTAACCGAGTACCCGAATTAAAACTAAAAGTTAACGGGTACAGAAGCGACTCCAACAATGGCTACCATTATAAATCAATGTGCCAATTTAAGGAAATTTCAAACAGTCATTATGGCACGAATGTATAAATTCTAGATTGATACAACCTGCCCCTGTGATGATTTTCCAAGTTCCTCCATTAGTCCAGCGATGGTTTTCACAAACACGCGCTAAAACTGCTTAATTTATCAATTAAATGACACTCTAAACACATGCGACTTGAAACAAGCGCAAAATAAACGAATCTGACTGTGATTGGGAATGGACTCGGTACCTGCGGCTATGGTATTCCCGGACACAGTATGGGCAGGACCAGGAGAGTGCGGAGTTTTAATTGTTATTTTGACCTAGACTAGATAATAGACATTATCATAATAGTACATCTGGTAAGTATTATTCGAAGTAGAATACCCCGGCGGAACAATTTGTTAACAACCAATCACACTACGCCTGCTCGTATTTGAGAGGCTAAGAGGTGTATTTTACTTGTAACAACTCCGCCAACGTAAGAAGCAACTTAATCGGTTTCATTTCTCGAGCGTTCAAGCAATTTGTCTCGTTTGTCTTAGTCCGTGATGGATCATTTTATGTTTGTCGAAATCTAAGGGAAATAATGATTTGCATGGATTGGGAGTTCATTGTATCATGTCGTTGTTTTCACAGCGCGTTTCTTCATTTTTTTGTGTATCGCGTCACATTTGGAATCCTAATTAAACATAGTACAAACTCGAATTGAAAAAAGGATTATTTGTTGCAAAGAAATTTAGATTTTCAAATTATTCAATCTTACATTGAACCCGCAGAGCTTACGTCATGTAAAATTCATTGCCGGCAAATCAAATCATATTTGCCGAGGGTCGTCCTCGGCCAATTTGTTGAGCTTTCACCAACACCCTTGCTTTCCCACGGCTAATAGTTATAGATGACTGTATTTTATGTCTCTAGTAGCAAATGGTTACACTAGATGATAATATTAAACTGCAAGTCAAGAACAAACTAGTTTAGGACAGTCACCAGATTTTGCGCAATGGCGATCTTACAGATGGTTTTTTGTTTTTTTAATTTTCGTAATGGTTTTTAAACCGTCGCCATAAAAAACCGTGAGACGGTGTGAAACTGGTATACCGCCCAGCCCTAGTCGAGTCCTTTAGTTTTTCCGCATATCACACATGTGTGGCCGTGTCCCAAAACAAGGATTTTCTTAAAATAGTATACCCGTTGATAAATCAAATGTCCATTGAAATTCTAACATCCTTCCAATTTTTGAAAAGGAGACAAATCATACTGACATAAACTAAGTCTATACCATGTAAAAGTATGGGAAAAACTTTTAAATCGTTTTAATTTTGCCGCAAACTGAATGCCATGATGATATAGAATAATTCTGCAAAGTTTTGCTGGGATTGGATAAATCCTTGATAAATTAAAAGAACATTGAAAAACTCTAACATCTTTCTAATTCTTGGTCCAGAATAAACTATGCTCAAACCATGTAAAAATATGGAAAGAATTTGACAATCATTTTCATTATGATGGAGTCTGGATGCAATGATGACATAGAACAAATCTGTACAGTTTTATTGTGATCGAGTAAGCCCTTGATGAACTACATGTCCATTAAATAACATTAACATTTACATAATTCTAGTTGCAAAATGTCCAAACACCATAAAAATATCAAAAAATGTGAAAATCGTTTTAATTATAATGCAGACAAGATTCAATGATGGTATAGATCGAATCTGTAAAATTTTATTAAGATCAGATAAGTCCTCGATGAATTAAATGTCCATTGAAAAACTTTAACATTTACCTAATTCTTGTTTCAAAAAAAATAGACTACGTCCAAACTCCGTAAAAATATGGAAACCATTTGAAAATTATTTTAATTATGATGTAGAGCACATGAATGCAATGCTGGTATAGAATAAATCAGTAAAGTTTTATTGAGATCAGACACACCCGTGATGAATTAAATGGCTGGAAGTCATTGACTGTGGCACGAATAAATTTCAGCCAAAGTGTTTTCCAAACAGTCAGCTGATATTATTTTTACTAATTGTTTCTATGGTAGCAAAATGATATCAGCCAAATATTTTGACTTAAATTTGTTGCTGCACCAATGGGCCTTCTTCCAAATTGTTTCCAGAATAATATGCGAAACTTTACATTTCTGTTTGTAGCCAGTAGACAAAAAAGATCATTATAATAACAATATAACAGTGGCCGTGTTCACCTCTGTATTCCGGAACCACTAATTTGATGCAAAACTGAGGCAGTTTTTCTGTACATACTATAGATAATATTGAATTCTAGAAAAACCCATCTCTGAAAGATCAGGATCATAAAAGGAATTAGCCAACATGGGTAGCTGTGTTTGATCATGTACGCTTCTGGCTAAGGCGCACCTCTAATGGCGTAGATACGAAATGCATTATTCACATTATAATATTGCACATCTATGTCGGAGAAATAAAATTCTTTCAAATTAACAAATTCGACAAATCTATCAAATTAGCGTGTTCAAACGTGCGAAAGTAATAAATGCATCAGCATTATGCCAGAATAACTCTCTAACACGACCATGGTCAGTGATAACAGGATCACTTATATACACAATAGGATAGCATTCGAGAATCTCTGCCAGAATAACTCTCTAACACGACCATGGTCAGTGATAATAGGATCACTTATATACACAATAGGATAGCATTCGAGAATCTGTTAATGTAAGACATTTTAGGTAGGCCCACTATCTTCGCTACCTGCTTCTCATTCAGGCAAAATTACTGCACCCATTAGTCATATTAATGTCGGCTAAATGCTTTTCATAAGTTATTCTGATTCATTTCATTTTCTTTACTTGTGACAGTAGTTTCATTACTGCATGATGTTACTAATTAACATCATTTAGCAGTTGCCTTTTCCGTTCCACCTTGTCTAAAATCACATCATAGAACATGCTGAAAAACACCTGCTCACTTAACCATTATTCGGCTAAACCTCTGTACAGTACAGACAAGAAATAACTAATTGTTCATGATAATTCTGTTGAATATGTTGCAACTATTTTGCCTATGCCTATGGCATCAACAGGTTCCAGTAAAATTTGTTTCAACATATTAAACAGCTTTCCTGTATAGAAATTGGCACATTGGAACTTCAAGGGCTATTGGTTAATAAATGTCACTATCCAGCAATAGCTTTTAGCTACAGTGCAGCTCAGAAATAACTTGTTTCCCTAACATAATGATGAAATTGTACTTTTAAATATTTTGGACTTAATTTGATCGGAAGACATTGCGGACCAAGGCAGCAATGGCTTCCAATCAAATTAAGTCCAATATATTCAAAAGAACATTTACATTATGTTCAAAATTGTATTAACCAGGATGTTTGTGTTTTTATTTTGGCAACATATTAACATATTTATGATCAGTACTGTACACCATGTTTTAGATGGATACTAGTTCTCCATTTATCACATGCTGCCATCATCAATTCTGTTTATACTCTGCCGCTAACCTGAGATGTCCTCGAGTTTGATACAGCCGAGAAAGCGAAGAGAATCCTTATAATAATCTGCGTGATTACTGATTCTTTTATGATAGCTACTGGAAAGGTCATAGAATCGCGAGTGCACTGACGTCACGCCATCAATAGCTTCCAACAAGGTCGCTGCTTCTTTGACCACAACCTGTAACAAAACGTTGAAACACTTCACGGTAAACTATGATACAGAGCTCACGAATTAGAGTAAAACATACACAGTATATTAGATAACAGTTTTGCGAAATGATACATTGATTAATAACAGATTTCTCTCCGAGCAGCGTCCAAGTGTTTTCCATCTACATGTCCATATAACTGAGATGAACATTAAAAGATGCTTAAGCAGACTAAAGAATCACTCAAGACACTTACAGGTGTTGAAATAAGGGCTTCTGCATACACAATGTAGGAAACACAGGTCTGCTACAGGTAAATTTTCAAATCCAGGTAGCTGCATTTCTGGCCTATATTCTATATTATCAGTTCCGATCATGTAGAAGTAAGTTTTTGCTATGCAGTTAAAATCTCCATGCTATCCCACACAGATTTGTCTTAAAGATTACACCCTCAGTTATTGCATGCCACTGTTTCAATACTGGCGTGAAAAATACAGATACAATTCTATATCTAGACTGCTCCCAATGCAAATACTTGTGTAGTGCTATCTCATTACCACCAAAGGATTTTTCCCGCAATGTACAAATAAACAGCAGCTGTTCTTGATTGCCTTTCTGTAATTAAATTGGCTAAACATCTGTACATAAACACTTTAACCCTGTGGCAGGGACGGGACGTATTATCGGCTTGAAATAATTAGGTTCCTAGTCCGACGGGACGTATTATCGACAAGAGACAATTAGACGCCGGGAGCAACGGGACGTATTATCGGTTCAAGCTACCACCAGTTTTCGATCGCTAAATATGCAAGCATTACTGGCGTTTTATCCAATCAAACTTAGCGTTACATTACGTCAGAAGGCCAAATTTTCTAAATCCACTGTCAATTGGTCAATTCAGTTGGTTTACAAATTTATGCGGGAAAATATAAATAGATCTTTGTGAATGAAACAGTTTGCGTAAAAATGTCGAAGATGACGAAGCAATTCCTTTATTTAAGCGAGTACCTGATTATCCGGATAGATGGAATCGGGTATTATTATTATTATTATTACCATTATTATTATAGAGCTGCTCAACGATTGGGCAAGCTGGAAAATCTTTCTAAACGGCATCCTATACTAGCAGTGTCATAATACGGAAATGCGAACGCAACCCGCTCTCGGTAGTTAAGATCACAAATTTCATTTGTTATCTTTGTCACGTGATATGATGTTACAGATTATGACAGTTAGTTTAATTTTAATGAAACTAGTTTCCACGCTTTGAAATTATTTTATAATGACAATTTGCCATTACTGAATAACTGAAACTCTGACTCTAGTAAGTTCCAATCATCAATGATTGTTAGTCAATGTGGTGTTACTTCCTAAGTTTTCAGTTACTCAATGACTAATTTAACCGAGAAAGTTATAGATTGTGGTAAGAAAGCAGCAAAACCAATAATATATAAATCCATTCGTTTACCTCTGGTCGCGAAATAACAATAAGGTTATAGATAAACAATCCGATAATCTCAATCATCGATGCGTGTCTTTGTTTACAATTTCCGAGAAAACTTACTCTTCAAATTACTAGCATTAATTAGGCCGAGTTGAGATGTGAAAACTGTCAAATATATCGGCATCCCACTTCCCGATTGGCAATATGGTTAACCTAGTCATCTGTCTACTTTTTAGTTTGTGGCGTACAAGAAATATGCATAGATTGCCATATTTGAACACACAACTATTTTGCAAAACAGCTGATCGTGTCGCAATCTTGCCGGAAAAATTAATATTCATGAATTCCCGACCAATCAGATGCGTCAATCTTATAGCGTGTGAAACGCTGATGCCAATAACGGGTAATGAGCTTGGAACTCGTATATTAGATACGGGTACGATTCTACAAATTCCTATCGTTCTCTCACGATCTTTCACGATAAACGATTCCTATTGGAGACGCCGCTACGAAAAAATGTCTGATGCTATAGAATCTTAGTGTAAAACATTCGCGTTCGCTTCTTAAATTGCTGATTGCAACCAGCAATGCTACATAGCATAAAATTTGCCATTTATTCGTTGTCAACGCTGAGAAACCCTGGTATGTGTTCGGTTATGTATAAAGGAATTATTCAACATTGAATGAGGCCTCGGCCCAAAATCATGACAGGAATTTCTCGAAATTTTACGGTACCACGACATAATATAATTGCAATTTTCACATCTTATCGGATGAAAACCTTCACGAAACTTTGGTATCTGTTAGTTTTAATACCATTGTGATTAAATTTACCAATGGCATTTGTAAAATTTATTAAAAAAAATTCGATAACCTTAAAATAGACCAATGTATTTATCCTACAAGGTGTGGCCATTTTGAGAGGCACGCTGACTAACTAAAATATAGTTTATTCATACAAATTTTATATGTACTTAAAGGTATTTTATGGCCCTTTCTAATGATATATAGTTTTATATATAATGATCTGTTACTTTGCCAAAAATAGTTAATATAGTGGGCATGGTAGCACTACGCCGCTATCACGCCACTACCGCTTATAGGCTAGGGTTCTAAGCAAGTTTCCAGCTTTTGGCTGTAGGGTTTGTACCACTTTTTTGTAAATTCTTGGTATGGCCCAGAGAGTTAATACTCATATCAGCCAAAAACAGCTTCTACAGTGGTCTTGAGAAATGTAAATTTGCAGACCAAGACAATTTTTGAAATTTTACCACTGGAATGACTGGCTTGATGACCGGTGGTAAAATTAAAAAAATAGTCTTCTCTTCGTCTGCAAATTTAGATTTTCTTTGAGAAAATTGAAATTTTCTTGAATAAATTTGAGGGTTAAGATCATAAATATGTTACAATATTTTCAAAAACAGAAACATGTTAGTAAAGTAGAATTTTCAACATGATGTAAGAAGCATTCTGTTGAATATTCAGAAGTTAATTTGATTGGAATCATTTCTGCCCAAGGCCCTAACCCTATGGCTCCAAATGAAACTATGTCCAAAACATTATTCAACAGTACACTTGTGTACGAATCCTGTTTTTAGTGGATATATGTAATAAACTACATGTATTAAAAGAGAACTGGATACTCTAGATACCTTTGTACCATCAAGGTCCTTCTGACTGAGTTTGATGTTACCCATCGCAGTGAGACACAGAATCTGACTCTCATCGCTACTCTTCACCTAAAACAATGTAAAACAATCAAGGACCTATCATCTCTAAATTTATGTAACAAGATTCACAGCAACAATACCGGTTCTAACCCTTTTGTTCGCATAGACCAGAAACAACAAGTTTTACTTGATGTAAGGAATATTCTGATGAATATTTTGAAATTATTTGACTGCGAGTTGTTGCTTGTTATGGCAAGAATAGGGTCACGACAAATTAGTTTCAAAATATACAACAGCTTACCTAATCATTTGTAGTGTAACTGAGAGTCTGGGGTCAAATGGTTATACCGTTGAGTATTTTGAAACAAGTTTAATTTTGTTAAATTATTTTCACAATATTTCATCATAAAGTATCTGTAATCGGTAAAAGTGTAATGCAAGAAATAATCTTTGTTATTATGCTAAGATAAAGATGCTGAAAAACCTAGTTTGGTAACTGTGACCTTTCAACAACAGCATTAATAGGGTTCTTTGAGCCAGTCGCTGCAATGGTAAGGGGCCTGTATCACTCACCTGGACCATAGGCATCTCAACTAGAATGGTCATTAACAATAAGTAGAACTCTAATGTGTTGAGCAGACTTGTAACAAGAAAACTGAGACCATGTTTCTCTATGTATCAACTTCTCCTGAACAAACTCTAAAGGTGCATATTCACAGCAAAATTACTGAAAATTACTGTCCAAATTAGCCAATCGTCTTCGTTTGAACAAACTTTGATACCTATGCCGTAAGGATGCCTCCTGCCAAATATAGGATCTTGACCTCTTACCACGACCACAAAATCAGCAGATGATCCACTAATCTATCCAAGTTTAATTCGCTAAACATTGACAAATCCTGAGAGAGGATGAGATATTGAAGTAAACAAAACAGTGTAATGTTGACCAGAAATGTGCTTGCAATGCAACAATTTAGATTAACTTTAGGACTTTACAATTAACTATGTTCAAAAATTGACTTCAAACAATTTTATTTTCATAGATGAAGGCTAAATATAGAAGACTCATTAATTCAAATTTAGGTCCTCAGACAATGGACGAATCCAGTTCATCCATCAATCATATGATGTTATAATCAACTATCTGACATGCAGGCTGACGTCATAATCAATTATGTCATGAATGACGTAGTTAAGTTTGTTACCACCGCTTAATTGATGACAGACTAAGCATTATGATACGAATCGTATGTCTTTACTACATACTAAACATTTGGTTGAACATTTTGAGACTAATTTGACTAGGCGCTGTTGCTGCCTACCCAATCAAATTAGTTTCAAAATATTCAACTGCTTACCTCTATAGTTTTCTGGAAATTGAGATTCAGAGTGCAGGGATCGATTGATCCCAAAATAGGCAAAGCGTGGGTGGAGCTTAACTAGATAGGCGGAGCATAGCTAAAACTGGATTCATCCACTGGCAGTGACCATGACCATTGAACTTTAGATCACAGTCATTGTGTTATCCCCACTCATTACATGAATGTCTAGATGCAGTATGAGTAACCCACCATGGGATATGAACCTCTCAGATAAACTAAACGCAAAATGTTATAGTGTCTAAAAAGGCCATGTTTTGTCATAACCAGATTTGACCATGACCCTTGACATTTTGATGTCAAGTGATTGCATCATGTCCTCCCATTACTGATCAAATGTAATCATTACATGTACATACTCTGAAGTGAATAATCTCATCCTAAAATCAATTATGACGTTCAATAACTGTATCTGTACCTTTTCTTTGACTTTTTCCAGGAAATCAAGAGCACTCTTATGATCTGAAACATACAATATGGATAATCGTATCGCATATGCTATTAACAAATTTTCTATACTATATCTGATATCATTTATATTAAACTTCAGTACATGTACATCTATGCCAACCACCTGTATATTCTGCTTTTGTATAGCAATATATCTATCAACTGCCTATACAAGCATCTTTATACATTAAAACCTATCTCAAGTTACTATACATGTAGTACAGAATAGAAACTATTCATTACATAAATAGACAGACATGTGCTTTTGTATGTGTAGGTGACTTAGTAAGAGATTGCTATCCATGTAAGAAAGATTAGTCAATAAATGAGTTGGTCACTTTTTACAAAGCCGATAGAAAGACTCACGATTTGCTATACATGTACATGTACATGTACATGTACATGTACATGTACATGTACATGTAATACTTGATGATAACCAGTGTTTATTAATAATTATTTTTACCTGACAACTGTTTCACAATTATCAGCACCATTTCTGTTAATGCTAAAGCATTAATCCTGCAAGTAAAACAGTGTCTGCATCATTAACCATTTTACCCGTACAAACACATTGAAATTAATTTGGCTGGGAGCTGTTGCTGCCTATGGCAGCAACAGATTCCAGTCAAATTAGTTTTAAAATATTCAACAGGGAGCTGTTGCTGCCTATGCCAGCAAGAGGTTCCAGTCAAATTAGTTTTTAAATATTCAACAGGGAACTGTTGCTGCCTATGAAAGCAGCAGGTTCCAGTCAAATTAGTTTTAAAATATTCAACAGGGAGCTGTTGCTGCCTATGCCAGCAAGAGGTTCCAGTCAAATTAGTTTTAATATATTCAACAGGGAGCTGTTGCTGCCTATGACAGCAACAGGCTCCAGTCAAATTAGTTTTAAGATATTCAACAACTATCCTGCAGTACAGAACAAGAGGCCCCTGCCTGTATCGCTCGCCTGCAACATATGAATTTCAACCAGAAAGGTCATCGCTTATAAGTAGAGCCCTAAGGTTTGGCCAAAACTGCAACAAGAACAAGGACGTGTCCTACCAAATTTGGTTTAAATCAGTTCAGTGGTTCTCAAGCATTTTAAATTTCATATTGCTTTAACATGGGACTTTTTGGCATGAAAATGATCCAAAACAGCTGCTAAACATTTTATCTGACAGTTCAAAGGTGGCAAATCTGAAATCAGCAATTCCCCAAGACCCAAAAGACCTGTATACCAGTAAAACCCATTTCAGTCTCAAAATCCATGAAGTAAAAAATCCATTATGAGCGCCAAATACATTATATTTTGATTGGTCCACAGTAACCATATTTTTTTTACATATCAGCGTCCCTTGAACAAATATTAATGGCCTTTATGCCTAATGGTATCTCCAAGACTTCAGCCCGATCCGTTCATCAGTTCTGGAATTGTTTTCGTGAAAATTAGGTCATCCAAGAAGGATGCCATACCATTTGGCTAATCAAGTTCTCTTGAACAAACTGTTGGTTCAGCTCTTACCCTAGATGATATTTTATGATCTTTGAATCGATCCCCCAAGCGCTTTCAGAGAAGATTTGTAAAGACCTTTCTAACAAGAGGCCCAAGGGCCTGTGGTGCTCACCTGGACCATTAGCATTTGAACCATTTGTATTTAAATAGATATATGATGGATAATTTTTTCGGAAAATCCAAGATGGCCACACAAAAAAATTAACAAACAAAACGCTGAATAGAAATTCTAGTCTACCTTGATAGGGTCACTCTAGCCAAATTTGTTTGAAATATGTCCAGCAACTAGGGAGAAGCAGCGTTTTGACAATTTCAGGTACATTTTTCATAAAATCTAGGATTTTCACCCCAAAAAATTTATCAATCAAAATTCTGAGCAGAATTTCTAGAGCCTACCACCATAGAATCCATTAGTGAAATTTGGTTGAAATATGTCAAGCAGCTAAGGAGGAGTAGCAATTTGACAATTTCCGGTACATTTTTCATAAAATCTAAGATTTTCACGCAAAGAATTGATGAATCAAAATTCTGAATGAAAGATCTAGAGCCTATGGTCATAGGATCCTTTCAGCATAATTTGGTTAAAACTGGTCAAGGTGGTAAGAAGAAGCAATTTGACAATTTCCAGTAGATTGTTCATAAAATTTCAGATTTTCACCCAAAAAATTGATGAATCAAAATTCCGAATGGAACTTCTGGAGCCTACGACCATCATGTGTCCTTTCAGCCAAATTTGGTTGAAATCGTTCAGAATGGTAAGAAGCATTTTGCCAATTTTCGGTACATTTTCCATAAAATCTAAGATTTTCACCCCAAAAATTGATGAATCACCATTCTGAATGGATGTTCTGGAGCCTATGACCATTGGGTCTTTTCAGCCAAATTTGGTTGAAATCGCTCAGAATGCAACAAAGAAAAAGCATTTTGACAATTTCCAGTACATTTTTCATAAAATCTAAGATTTTCACCCAAAAAATTAATGAATCAAAATTCTGAATGGAAGTCTCAAGCCTATGACCATTGGGTCCTTTCAGCCAAATTTGGTTGAAATCGGTCAAAATGAGAAGCATTTTGCCAATTTCCGGTAAATTTTTAATAAAATCTAAGATTTTGACCCAAAAAATTGAAGAATCAAAATTCTGAATGGAGTTCTGGAGCCTATGATCATTGGGTCATTTCAGCCAAATTTGGTCGAAAGCGGTCAAAATGATAAGCATTTTGACAATTTCCGGTAGATTTTTTAATAAAATCTAAGATTTTGATGCAAAAAATTGAGGAATCAAAATTCCGAATGGATTTTTCTGTAGCCTAGTACTATAGGGTCCTTCTAGCCAAATTTGGTTGAAATCGGCCAGGTGGTTAATGAGGAGTAGTGTTTTACAGCAAAAGTTGACAGACGACAGATGGATGGTCGCCATGGCATAAACTCACTTGGCCCTTCGGGGCTGCGTTATCAGGGACTACTACAGTAACTACTACTGCTGCGGCTATTACTACTGGCTACAGTCTGTGATTAGCTTTCCGACTGCGCTGATAGGGGTGGATGGGAGCACATGGATATAGTGGATGTGAACTTCGTCTAGAACAACGTGAATGCCGCCGCCATTGAGCAGCACTGCAACTGCTGCTCACCCACCCATCCACACTCACTATTATGCAACACATTTGAAGGACACGCTTAATGCTAATTTTATTTCATGTTGTCTCCTATAGCTACATGTCAAAACTGTTAAAGAATGTGTGCATGCGTGGAATGCACAATGCACACCATGCAAACAGTAAATCTATCTGAATAGATCTCTGCATTAATAAACTTTGATATGAGACAAGACTTATTTGACATCCTGTACATATATATGTCTAATTATGTATAAATGAGATGGGCATTAACTCCTATCATATATGCAAACTAGAGCCTATCTTCTTCTTCTTCTTCTTTTCATTCGCTGATCATACCGCCAGTCCTGTAAGTGACTATCGACATGATCATAAGCGTTAAGTGCGTGGATCCATGGTTTATTAGAGTGCGCCGTGCGGCCTAGAACCTCCGTCTTCAGCACTCGAGGTTTCTGTCAGGGTTACCTCACCCTTACCTCCTTCAGTCGCCTCTTACGACACGCAGAGGATACGGAAGGTGTATTCTAAGCCCCACCTACAGGGCAAGAAGAGAGAGCCTATGATCATAGGATTCTTTCAGCCCAATTTGGTCAAAATGGTAAGGAGAAGCAATTTGACAATTACCGGTAAATTTTTAATAAAATATAAGTTTTTGACCCAAAATATTTATGTATCAAAATTCTGAATGCAAGTTCTATAACCTATGACCATAGGATCATTTCCGCTAAGTTTGATTGAAATCGGTCAAATGGGTAAGGAGAAGAATCAATTTGACAACTTCTGGTAAATTTTTAATAAAATCTAGGATTTTCACTCAAAATATTTACGCAACAAAATTCTGAATGGAAATTCTAGAGCATATGACCATAGGATTCTTTCAGCCCAATTTGGTTGAAATCGGTCTAAATTCTAAGGAGAAGACGCAATTTGACAATTTCCGGCAAATTTGTAATAAAATTTAGGTCTTTCACCCAAAATATTTACGAATCAAAATTCTGACTGGAAGTTCTATAACCTATGACCATAGTATCCTTTCAGCCAAATTTGATTGAAATTGGTCAAAAAGGGTAAGGCGCAGAAGCAATTTAACAATTTCCGGTAAATTTTAAAATAAAATCTAAGATTTTGGCCCAAAAAAATTTATGAATCAAAATTCCAAATGGACGTTCCGGATCCGAGCACAATAGTATCCTTTGACTAAAATTTTGCTAAGATTCGGCTATTGGTTAAGGAGGAGTAGTGTTTTAAAGCAAAAGTTGACTGACGACGGACAGTCGCCACGGCATAAGCTCACTTGGCCAGGTGGGCTAAAAATCAGCCAAAATCCAAGATGGCCGCTTTATTTGAACAAACTCAATGCCCTAAGGATGCTTCTAGACAAATATAATTGAAACCGGCTCAGTCGTTCTTGAGTCGGGCCGTCAACATGGCACACGCTCACTTGGTCATTCTGGCCAGCTAGCTGCTAATCATACTTAGATTTTTGTATTTCTAAGGTTTTGAAAAGTTAAAAGGTCAATGATAAATAACATTAGCTTCTGCGTTTGTCTTGAGTAATGTCCATTTGCAGACCAAGGGAAGTCTATTTAAAAAATAATCTCTAGGTCTGCACATTGACATAATTTTTCTATGAAACAAGAGGCCCAAGGGGCCTGTATCACTCCCCTGGACCATAGGTATCTCATCTAGAATGGTCATTAACAATAAGTATAACTCTAATGAGTTGAGCAGACTTGTAACAAGAAAACAGAGGCCATGTTTCTTATGTATCAACTTCCCTTGAGCCAACTTTAATGGCCCATAGTCACCAATATCATATCTCCCAAATTTCGGCCCAACCCGTTCAGTGGCTCTGGAGAGAAAGTTGCTTTCATGAAAACCAGGCCATCCAAGATGGCCGCCCAACTATTTGGCAAAGCAAGTTCCCTTGAACAAACTTGGTTCAGCTCATGCCCTAAATGATATTTTATGAGTTTTGAATCAATAGCTCAAACAGTTTTGGCAGAGTTTGACATTTCTAAAAATCCACCCAAATCCATGATGGCCGCCGGCGAAATTGGCCGATCGGCTTCCTTTGAATAAACTTAAATCTACATGCCCTAAGGATGATTCCTGCCATATATAATTGAAATCGGCCTAGAGAAGAAGACATTTTAAATTTCCCATTGGCGTTGCTTTAGTATGAGAGCTTTTTGCGAGAAAATTATCCAAGATGGCCGGCAAGCCATTTATCTGACAGTTTCGACAATTGAAAATTTGAGATCAGAATACCCAAAAACATATACAAAAACAATCTCTGTCTCAAAATCCATCAAATATATTTTGATTGACGCACGGCGGCCATGTTTTTTTAGCTCAACTTCCCTTGAACAAACTTTAATGGCCCTTATTCCATAATCATGTCCCAAACTTCAGCCTGATCCATTCAGCGGTTCTGGAGATGTTTTCCGAAAAAATAGGTCATCTAAGATGGCCGCCAAACTGTTTGGTCAATTAAGTTCTCTTGAACAAATTTGGTTCAGCTCTTGTCCTAGATGATATTTCATGAGTTATGAATCGGTCCCTCAAACGGTTTCAGAGAAGATATTCAAAGACGTTTCCTACAATCGTCCAAAATCGAAGATGGTCGCCGGCCCAATTGGCCAATCAGCTTTATTTGAACAAACTTGGATCCCTATGCCCTAAGGATGCTTCCTGCCAAATATAATTGAAATCGGCCTAGACGTTCTTGAGAAGAATACATTTTAAAGTTCCCATTGCTTTAGTATGGGCGGCTTTGGAGAAAAAAAAAATTCAAGATGGCCGCCAAACCGTTTATCCGACAGTTTCGAAAATGGTAAATTTGAGCTCAGAATATCCAAAAACATGGAACCAATTTTGGTCTTAACTCCATCAAATAAAAAAATCCAATATGGCCGCCAAACACGCTACATTTTTATTGGCCAACAGTGGCCATGTTTTTTTTACCTACCAACTTCCCGTGAACAAAATTTAATGGCCGTTAGTCCCTAATCATATTTCACGAATTTCGGCCTGAGCCCTTCAGCGGTTCTGGAGATGTAATTTTCATGAAAACTAGGTCATCCAAGATGGCCACTGAAACTTTCGCTCACTCAAGTCTTCTTGAACAAACTTGGCTTATGTCTTTCCTTAGATGAGATTTCATGAGTTTTGAATCAATTCCCCAAGCGGTTTCGGAGAAGATTTTTAAACACGTTTCCTAAGATCGGCTGAAATCCAAGATGGCCACCAGCCAATCATCTTCATTTAAACAAACGTCGATCCGTATACCGTAAGGATGCTTCATGTCCAATATAATTGAAATCGGCCTAGTAGTTCTCCAGAAGACATTTTAAATTTCTCATTGCTTTAGCATGGGCGCCTTTGGTGGGAAAATAATCCAAGATGGCCACCAAACTGTTTATCCAACAGTTTCAAAAATGGCAAATTTGAGCTAAAAATACCCCCCAAAAATAAATATAGAACCAATTTCGGCTTCAAAAATCCATCAAATAAGAAAAATCCAATATGGCCACCAAACACGCTACATTTTGATTGGACCACGGCGACTATGTTTTTGGACGGATCAACTTCCCTTGAACAAACTTTAATGGCCCTTATTCCTTAATTATATCTCACAAATTTCGGCCCGATCCCTTTATCGGTTCTGGAGAAGTCGTTTTCGGGAAAACTAGGTCATCCAAGATGGCCACCGAACAATTTGGTCAATCATGTCTTCTTGAACAAACTTGGCTTACCTCTTTCCCTAGATGATGTTTCATGATTTTTAAAGATATTTGCTAAAATCGTCCGAAATCCAAGATGGCCACTGGCCAAATTGGCCGATCGGCATCATTTGAACAAACTTGAATCCCTATGCCATAAGGATGCTTCCTGGCAAATATAATTGAAATCGGCCCAGTGGTTCTTGAGAAGTCGTTTAAAGGAAACGTTGACGGACAACGGACGGTCGCTATGGCATAAGCTCATTTGGCCTGAAAAAGGACAGGTGAGCTAAAAATTGAAATTTCCTTGAAAGAATTGGAGGTACCTAAAGACTTATTATCCAGCAGTGCTCAGCGTCTTACTAAACACATGTAGCACGTTGAAATTGATTTAATTCATTCAACATCATGTGGATTTATATTCAGCATGATGTTGACTACCGATTTAGTAGGATTTTGATTTAATTCAAGAGAATCTTATACATTTATCGATTGCATTGAGGATTACATGTAAGAATGAGAATCTTTAAATTAAACCCTTAAATCGTGGATTCTACATGCACTCGAGTGCTTCGCTGTTGGGCCGGCTGAGTCACATGTAGCGCTAATGTCTGGCTGACTTTTCAATTATTCTCTAGATAACGCTCCTTCAATACTAAACCGAGCCAGTCATTCCTGCGCTAAATTTCTTAAATAGTACTCTCTTGGCCTGTAAATGGACCTTCACCAAATACAAAATATCAATTTTACTGACCACGTGACCATACCTGTGCTCAAAATCTGTGATGAAGTTCTCATACAGCTGAAGAGGAAAGCAGCCATAAAAGGAAATAGTTAATAAAACAGTTTAAAGATTTACAAATGATCCTAACCTAATTTTCCCATATCTAGAAATAGTAATGCTGGAATTTTAATGCAGTATTTTCAACATTCTCTCCATCTAATAATTTATGGGCAGTCAAATCCTTATGATTCCGAGTTCCTCACAATTTTCTGTAACTCTGTTCTTTGTAAACCTAACCATTTAATGGTCAAACCAGTCAAAATGGCTTTGCAATGGTCATGAGAAAAGTCCATTTGCGGGCCAACAGAATACTATTTTTGAAAATTTACCACTGGAATCCCTGCAAGTGGACACTCATTGAGAAAACTGTTTGGACCTGTTGTAAATTGAAATACTCATACATGATAGTGACTTCATCAAGTAGGGTAGGAAATTAAGTCATACCCCTTGCTAAATTTAAATTAATGCAGATTTGAATGTTTCAGAGTGAATAGAGATCATTTCATTTTACTAAGATTTAATGACGGGGTAGGAATTCCTACCCTAGGCTGAAAGCTCTCATGTATGAATACTGTTAACCAGCTACATGTAGTTAACGATAACCTAGTCAGTCATTCCAGTTGTAAATTGTCAAAAATAGTTTTCTCTTCACCTGCAAATGGACTGTATTTACTGAGCAAATATTTCAATTTTTTTTTTATACAAATTTTGACAAAGTAATTGATTAATTACACTACATATATCCAATGTGTGACCATCAACGACATGTACATGACATAGTCAGTCTTCATGTAGGGGAAATAAGCAGAGAACAATCACACCCTCGCCACACCAGCCATTGTGGTCACAACAAATTTTGGAATCAAACAGATATAATTATATAGTAAGATCACCCACTGACGCTAGCCATGTTGTGTACACTATAGTTACCCTTGCACCGCAAGGGGAATAGAGTAGTATGTGTGTGTCCGCATGCGTGTGTGCGTGTTTGTCATGCCTGTATAAATGTTTGTGTGTCCGGAGATACATCTGAAAAACTTCTGATCCAATTTAGCTCAAATTTTAACCCAACGACGGAAATAATGCAGTGCAGGAGGATTTCCAGACTTTGGTCAAGATCCAGATTAAAAACCTGAATCTAGATCGGAACAAATTCTGGATCTGTGGATATCATAATCTCGGAACCTACTGCTCTGATTTGGCTCAAATATTAACAGGGAAAATGGTGGCTATACACTACCATTCCACACCGTTGGACATGATCCAGGAAATTTCTAAAAAATCCATAGAAATCCGGAAAATCTGAAAACTGTTTACAGTATGACAAAACGGAGGGTGAGTCTACAATCTCTAATCACTCTTGTTAACTCTTTGACACATAAGCCAGATGAAAACGGCTTCTGCAGTGCTCTTGAGAAATGTCTGTTTGCAGACTAAGAACACAATGAACACTTTTTGAAAATTTAACACTGGAATGACTGGCTCGAAAACCGAGCCAGTCATTCCAGTGAGAAATTAAAAAAAAAATCTCTTAGTCTGCAAATCTATATTTTCTTTGAGGAAATTGTAATTTTCCTGAAAAAACTTGAGGGTTACAGAATTATACACCGTTTGTACAGAAGAGATCATTATTTAGAAAAAACGCAATGCAAGTAATACAAATCGCGTCGTCTCCCACTTTTGTTAAAATTACATGTAAGTAATCTAGGCAATTCACTTGCCTGCTGACTACAACTGATATACATGTATGTGCTGACATTACATTGTTTGTTGTAAGGGGATGATGCCAAATAAACGAAGTTTGTATTTTTCAAGTGACAGCTCTTGCAATTATTGATGGAAACTAACAAAACAGGAACTTGACCTCCGTCTTAAGGTTATTGATCGAAATTCTCAATTTGGTTCAAATCCACATAGTCTAGCATAATTTATTGCCGGGAAAACGCCAAATTAACGAAGTTTGTATTTTTCAAGGGTGATAACGCTGGCAAATCTTGCCAAAAACTAATGGAACACAAAACTGATGCAAATACATGTAACTCAGGGTAAATGTGACATAAATTGATGCAATTTGAACTTGGCCTTTGCAATCGCATTACTAAGCGGTATGCCAAAGCTGGTTCAGAACTGTTAGGCAAACACAAGTTATTGCCCGGAAACCAATCAGTATGAACGGGCGCATTCCTATATCTCCTCGAACTTCATTTTTGAGGGGATAATAACTGAGCATCCGTGAAAGCTGCTGTCCTACATGTACATGTAGCAGGGATAAGTTTATACACACCAGGCCATAATTCATCTGGTATCGCATCTCAAATTCCTACACATATTTAGGCATTTGCTATACATTCCGCAACATGCATAGCTATATCTGCTATGCAAATTTTGTATGGGATTGCAATTTATTACTGATTTTCTTAATTTCTATTATATAGCATATTCTGTTGAATATTTTGAAATTAATATTACTGGAAGCCTTTGCTGCCTTAGGCAGCAATGACTTCCAGTCATATTAATTTCAAAATATTCAACAGCTTTCCTGCTTGTTTGCTCGGAGATTGAGATACAGGGAATTTATCTGTGAACGAGTAATTGCTACACATTTTTGCCAACAACTATACAATTTATAATTTGCATAACAATACACGCTATGCAAATATCAAATTCTAAATTATGCCCTGCACAGGTTATGTAGAACTGCGCTAAATGGAAATCATACCTGAATAAGACCATCACCTTCACTGAACACTGGATGAGTCACAAATGTTCCTAACTTCAAGGTCAACTGATGCCATAACCTGTGAAATAAAAAACATGTACCATGTACATTAATTTTATAATCAGGCCTCGAAATTGAGTACGATGTAGGAGATAAAAAAATCAATCTCCCCTATATCGTCTGAATGAATTTCAGAACAATATTTCGATCTCCCAGTTACTGCTGGTGGATTGGCAAAGATCGGTTAAAACTGTTCGTGTTGCAGACACATGACAGCACTGCTAAAGTACAGGGACTGCCTAGAAGACGTTACAGCGGATTCGTTGCTTGGCTATGCGTATCAATCGTCATCAAACCTATCTTGATAACAATGTTTAGCACTAGAAGGGCTTGCTATGTCCCTGATGCTTGTCTTCACTTGGTGAAGCACAAAGTCTGAATGGTCTGAGCATGGACTGCACACTCCTTTTACACCCTTGGGGTGGTGGGATCTGCACATGTGCATGCGTGGTGCGGGCTTGGGGGTGGTGGTGGTGGTTTTGGCAGCTTGTTGATAAAATTCCTACTCATATTAAATCGGCGAAAATGTACTTACACCCTCGAAAACCCATTATCGGTGAATAATAACTAAAAGTGGTCCTTATTATTTACATGATGCCTTTCTATAGAAGTGGGGACTTTAACCCCCATACGGCATGTTTGACAGCGTAGAACTTTAGGTAATGAGCCTTTGTAAATGTAATCATAATGAAGTGTACAGTGAGCTTCGTAACAATGAGTTTCTAGCAAATAATTTTTGAGTGCATTGCAAGTATGTGCTGATTTTCTATGGCAAGGCCTCTGTTAAAGCTAATACTACAGTTAGGCAACAAGTCAGATTGTGTTCTCGGCTTATATGTACATGTATACGTGTCACAGTGTGGTTTTTAAAATATAGCTCAGGAGTTAGAGAAGTTTATACGGTAGTAACAGCAAGCTCAGTCATACACGTTGGAAATATATGCTAAATGATTCAAGGGGCATGTGCAGTAGCAATGTTGACAATTCTGAGCACAAATCTGATTCAGTTATCTCTTATGCCGGGAGACCTGTGTCTTGAAAAGATGAAAGACAAGAATTTCCACAAGTTAAATGTTCAACCAGATCCTGAGTGTGAAGCTAGTCACTGTTAGTGTGATGCATAGGGTGTGGTGGGCATTTCAAATGGCGGACTAAAGATGACTGCACTATCTGTTCGTCTTCCAGTATTATAAGAAAATTTTAATTGCCAATTTTTGTCGGTAGTAGAAGAAAATACATGTTTAATTTTTATATGCCTGCAACAATATTTTTCAGCGGATCCAGTAGGTATAGACGAAGAGTCATGATTTTGTTTCATCGATATCTGGTCATATTCTGTAAATTTATCTCTCTTGACAAACTTAAAACTCATTGAAAATATTGTTTATGTTGGATAACATGAAAATGCCTTGAGACACATTGTTAAAAGTTGGTAAATAATCTATGTTAAAAGACATCATCAGTTATAATGATGTTTCAGCGAGATCCATTCATACATGTATACGCCGGTCAGGGCTGGGGTCAAACACTTTCAAAAGTATTTAAATACAAATACAAATACTTTGGAATTCTTCAAATATAAATACAAATACTTGTTTTTGCAAAGTATTAAATACTTAGGGTAAGTATTTGAAATACTTCTCAAATACTTCTTCCATGGCTTATAGAAGACCAATGTATGGTACAGATGTAACTCTAGTGATGGACAGCCAGACACTCAAATTTACATGAGCACAGACAATCATAGATACCAAATTAAGGGTGCAAAAAGAAATCAAGTTCGACAGGCTAAGCCGAGTTAAATATGACCATGTCGTACAGAGACGCCATCCTTATATAGTACGGCTTAAATGTTTGGCGGCCCAGATGGCCATGAGCACTATGGCAACGTATGGTAGCCAAGGACCTCCGACTCCGAAGAACGTACCTACTCCTGAGGCGATGGCTGGTATGGCTTCAAAAAACTTCTCCACCCCATGGAGAGCATTGTTGGCGATCTTGCGGACCATCTCGCCAGCCTTCGTTGTGAACAGAGCGATTAGAGCCCCAACTGCTGCCAGCGGACCGATAGAACCTTTTACGTAAGTACGTTAGATTCCTTTCGCTCTGTGTACTAGCTTGCAGGATTCAGGCTCTACATCATCATACTCACCCGCGGTCTCCGCTACATCGTAGTCGTCTGCATCATAATCATCATCCTCCTCATAGATATCCTCGACTGGATCAGCCTCTGGTTCATACATCGCTCTGGGGATTCCGTCGCTGGGGCAGTTATATAGTAGCTTTAAACTGTAGTCTATAGCACGGCCTCCGCAATGTTGAATGCGGGCATGTTTGCCTTAGCGAACTGGGGACTCAGCTTTCCTAACAAGAAGGCGGCAGAGGTCGAGCGTGAGCGTCATAACCAGGCGATGGAGAAGCTGTCTAAGGAGAAGTTTGAGTACAGCAAAGCACTCGAGTATATGCGCCCGAGGGAGGCACGCCGACGACAACTCCGAGCTCAGGCCAATCAGAGCCTCAGAGGCAGATCTATGGGAGTCTCGATGAGTACTACGAGGCTGTAAAGATATCTGAGCCAACACTCGACTATGAAGCATTGACAGGTCAGAGGACAGCAGAGCTTATAGTAGTAGTGGCAGCTGCAGCGGTGACGACAGGAGTCGTGCTCTAAGCACGCTCAAGCTGAATACCTGACGTGTTCGACACGCATACCTTAGCATAGCCAAAGAAAGTACCGTCATACCTAATGAGCGAGTCCCAGCTATGAGGTTTCCGATGTTGAAGCTGAGCCGGTTGCCCTGATTAGGTGGGATGTCCCTGCCCCCGAGGTGGTGACGGCCCTCGAGTGCCGACTCGAGGTCGTCGCTTCCACTGGTTAGGCGCAGAAGTGCATATGACTTAGTTTTCTGTCTGTAGAGTTGGCAATCAGCCAGCTCGCGTACCTCACCAAGAACATTGGTCCCAGCAACCACAAGCTTGAAGTCGTCTAGCTTATCCACCTGCTGGATGGCTCCTCCCTTCTGAACCAGGACCGCAACAGCGACACAGTCCGATGCACCACGATGCAATGTTAGCTCTACCCGTTGGTTAGCTGTGGCTTGGACCAGCTGGTGTTCTCGCTCCACATGCACGATCCGCTGTTTGGAACCCGTTTGCTTCAGCTCCTGGTTATTCTCGTCATGCCAGACATGAAGTCTTGGAGCATTCATCGTCGCATCTGCGAGCTGCTCAGTGTACACCCGGAGGAACAGCCTATATAAGAGGTTCCATTGGAGCAAGAAATTGTGGTTCTTTAACACAGGTGGCAGGTTAAGAGACCACTGTCTTAAAGAGCCACCATGATATTGGCCCAAAGGGCAGGTGGTTGCTCAAACAGGTTTAATTTATTGTATTTACAAGATATTGTATTACATAATATAATTCTCATTGCATTTATTTCATTGATAAGCTGCTTGTATATAATGTGAATAGATGAAAGCCAGTAATTACTTGACCATTGTTGACACCTGAATCTCTAAAATTAATGATTAACCCTTTCAATGCCAACATCCTGAAAACATGATATTTATCTCTTGCTAAAATCGAATCTACTGAGTATTTTAAAGATACCCTGACAGAAATGTTGTCTTGCCTGATGTGATTCAACATTCAGTCAGATTGTATTTAAAATATACAGTAGAATTTAATATAAGGTAAGAATGAATTGTAACTTGTGACTACCAGCTTGAAGGCGTTAATATTGAAATGTGTATATTTATATTGGAGCTATGACCATGCAGTCCAAGAGAGAACTAACCATTTATCTGCTACATAATAAGCCATGTAATTTATGAATGTAATAATATTTTAGATTTTAATTGATAACTATTTTTAGGGTTAATTTATTATTAATGTGTTAAAATAATATATGTTAGTTTATGTATAGCAGTTAATATAATAATAATAATAATACTGTTAAGACAGGTTAAAATAACTGAGTGAAATATTTCACTTCAAATCCCACACCCAGCCTGTGTATAGGTGTATTGTAATATATGAACCAATGCCCCGCTCCCTATCCATTCCCCCACCAAACACACACAGTCTGGATATGAATATGTCTAAGCTAAATGCCCCTACCCACCACCATCCCCGATGCACCAGACTTGTAAAAACTGGTCAAGTGGTTGCCATGAGAATAACGGAAAACAAAGTCTTGAGGCAAGGTTGTAGAGAAATCTAGAATCATTCTGTGCGGACAGCTCAGATGGTAAACAATGATTTCCACACCTTATACAAAATTATATTGTTCTGTTATTCTCAGGTAAGCACAAATTTGCACTTAATTATTTATTGAAATATTTTTATAGAGAATAATTTTAAGTTTGAAAGCAGTGTGATTGCTCTTATGTCAATGATTATTTTGAAAGCAATTTGACTGCGCCTGAAATAATAATGATGATATTTAATTTGAAAACAGTGGGACTGCTCTTAGAAGTAGTCATGCTAAATGATTATTTGAAAACTTGACTGGGACAGAACTGATTATAATCATAAAGTAATCATAATAATAATAATAATAATAATAATAATAATAATAATAATCCTCATGATGATAATTAAAATATTATTAATAAATTTGCTATTATTAACAATTATTATTTATTGAAATAAAACATCATTCTGTGCGGACAGCTCAGATGGTAAACAATGATTTCTACACCTTATACAAAATCATATTGTTCTGTTATTCTCAGATGATGACCCAGTACAAATGAAGCTGCATGACCAGAGTTAGCCATCCGTCTGTCTGTCTAGTAGTCCACCTGTCCAAAATGCTCGCCAATCCAGCCATCAATCCATCCATCTACATGGATGGATACTAATTAGCAATCTGTCCATCCATCTGTCAATCCATCGATCCAAATGACGGACGGAGCTAATATCCGTCAGTCTAACGATCCATCCATTAGTGCGGGATGCCAAAGATATCGCCCCGTTACATGTGTTCTCGAGGAGGGTTAAGAGTGGAACTGCCACAGGCTTCTCGACACCTGCCCGTAGTTCGAATTCCGTGAACCCCTCATTGCACCCCACAGCGTAGTACCCCTTTCCCTTCGCATAGGTTGGGCCACGAGCCAGCGGACCTAGGACTCGGTACTCATCGTTCACATAGGTGGTGTCCACGGTGCTGTTTCTCTGCACAATCTCCCACCTGTTTAGAACCTGCGGGAGCTCTACCGTCTGTTCTACTGTGCTCTGAAGCTTGAACTCGAGTGTCATGCTCTTGATCTCGTGGATCTGTGTGGAGATTGCAAAGTCAATGTACTTCCCAGCAGCGGACAACAGGTTCTCATCGTGTATACTGGGTCGAATAACCGTCAGGCAGTCCTTCCGAGGATCAGTGCGGTGCGATGTCGCGGGTTCAATGGCCCCATCTGGATGTTGCACATACTGCAGCATGTTTACGGTCTGGGTATATAGAGGGGTTAAATGGCTGCCATGTTTGGTAAAGTTCTCCAGCAGATTGTCTATAGGCAGCAGGACAAGTCTGTCTCACTGTGACAGGGTCTGAGGACTGCTTTGTGACATCAACATTATCCACGAGCGAGCCAAGGTCACACCTCCGTCTGAGCTCGTAGTACAAAAGAACTCCTGACTCGGATACTCTACCGGCAGTTTGACAGCACCCAGGGCAGGGCACTCAACCTACCTCCTGTGGCCCAAACCAACAGTGCTGCTATTCTAGCTCTCCAAAGGGTGAGGGTCGAACCCAAAGATCTACTAACGGTTGGAAAGTGGGCTGCCGTATTTAGCCTCCACAGCCAGGAAGAGTGAGATATACTGGATAGCCTCCAGTCTGGAGCAAATAACTACTTCAGGGAGGAGGTCAGTGCCGCTGTAGCGGAGAGCCATGACACCGGTCATGCAGAAGGTACTCAGGAGGGGCTCACTGTTGGCCGCAAGGAGGCTGTTGAGCACATCTTCAATGAAAGAGGGCGCAGGAGATTGGACAGTAATCTGCCAGCATTTCTGAAATTCTCAGATAACTACCAGGACTACCTCATCAAATCCATTCGCAAGTCAGATGCTAGTCGCGCATGGAAAAAGTGGATCTTCCGTGAGAAATTCCAGAAGAAGAGCCCTAGACACTGACCCTCAGTGGGTAGAGTTTAAGCGACAGGCTTCTGATGAAACTGACGAAGTTCCTCAAGCTTCTGACGAAGTTCCTCAAGCATCTGTCGAAGTAGCGGAGACCGCGGACGAAGTTCCTCAGCCCTCTGATGAATGAAAAAAAAGTTGCGCAGCTGCGACAGTCCCTCAGCGATGACATGTAGAGCAGGCTAGTTTCCTGGCTGGATTCAGCTTGTAGGTGAAGGTCTGCGCCTTTTCCAGCTCACCTGTCTCCTTGTTGCTGAAGATGAAGCGGTACAGCTCAGCTGCCCTCTGTACACCTGCGATAAAGTCCCCTTTGGTCTCCTTGAGGGTTAGGCTGTCGTCTATGGTCTCGAGCAGGGCACGTCCACACTTGGAGCTGAAGTATAGCAACCGGGCATTGTGGCGGATGTCCGGTGAGATCTCGCGGGTGTACTTCTGAAAGAGGATGAAGACAGTTATCTTTGTGTGCCAGATGCGCCTGGTGATGTTGCTGAGGTAGGTAACTGTCTTCTGGTCCATTGTAGGGTCATTGATAACTAGACCAAGTGGTTCTGTCAGTCGGGCTGCAACAAGAATGATGTATTGAGAGTGTAGATGTTCGGCCAGGAGAGCCTGCAGCAAGATGGTTTACCCATGTCCTGATGGGGCAATGATCAGTACCACCTGGCCAGCATCGGCCGGCCTACTGTCGAATGGTACAGACATGCGTGCGGAGGATGGTTAGCACTTGGTCGGCGGTAGCCTCGTCTATATCTGGGAGACTAAACGGTAGTACTTCCTGCACCAGCTCTTTCGCCTGCAGAGCGGGGAATCCTGCACCTCCGGTGGATGCGATGGAGGCGTCAAGCATGAAATCCCAGCAGCAGCTGAGAAGATAGCGTAGAGGGCCTGTGTCAGTACTCACAGTGTCTAGTACATCCAGTATCTGTATGATATATATATATATACACACACGGCTTAAACCTACTAGTCATACCACCAGTGAAATAGTTGGGCATAGGAGGACCACACAGTCGGCCAAGGAAATAGGTATCAAGGCTCAGGGTACTGGCCCTCTCTGCAGGGGCACGCCTTGTGGGCGGTCCACCATTCCTGGGCATTGGCGATCCTCAGTCTGCATGCTCGCCTATGAGCTACACAACCCCCTCCGGCACGCCATGCCTCATATGCTGCAGGGGTCTCATGATCCATCTTTCACTATTCAGAGGGGTTAAACATAGGCGACGATGATCTCAGCCATTGCACTCGTTGCTAGCCATAGAACCACGGCCTCCACTAGTGTAACACGTTCACCCATGATCTTGGTGGCAGCAGTGTAGGCGGCACCACTGAGGGCGATCTTTGGGATGGGGCGAGTTATTCCGAGACAGTGCCCGCCCACTCCACTCACCACTGTAGCGAGGACACTCGCGGCGGCTGTCAGGAAGAACCTCATTTCCCCCTGCCATCTTCGCCACGGCCACAATCGCTGCCACGTTACTGGAGACATGGATTGCCAGAGGTTTTGCTTTGGTCAGTAACTGCTGTGTCTTGGTTCGCATCAGGTTCTCCACCTTCTGAAGACTCGCCTGGCTCTCAGGCAGTTGCTTCACGATCTGTACCGGTGACGTCATTGTTTAAGCACCGAGTATACAACACGGTTAAACGTATGCATCCCATGTCGAGAGAGCTAATAAGATCTTCCAAGTCTGCCTCTGCCCGAATTGGTACTCGGGAATATTCATCTCTCTATTGAGACATCTTAAACATGTCCGGGCTCACGCTATGCGAGAAGTACTATGTCTTCCGGAGGGAGTTGACAGACTACAAGAAGAAGACACCAGATGAGCTCGCTCAGCTCTCCGGTGCTGAGCTGACAGCTGTGAAGCTCTATCTAGGATTTGGCAAGGGACAGATCTGCTTCCTCGAATATCTTATCATGGGCGGGAGTATCGTCGAGCAGCTCCTGCGAGCTAAAGGTTTCTACAAGGATCGGGAGTATCTGTCAGATGTATTCCAGCAGTTGCAGACCGCCATGGCCTCACCAGACTCAGAGCTGAACAAGGCTCTGCGATACTACAAGCTGGAAAAAGGATGCGCTGCTGAACCCTCCAGCCCTTGGATGTGCATGTTGGCAGTGGGTATAGGGGCTGTAGGGCATGCCAAGTTGGTTTAGTGTCTCACCGTGGTCCCCACTGCTACTGTAGAGTCAGGATAGTCTTATAGCTGATTTGCTTGCGGCGGAGTAGGCTGATCCCGAGCGCCACGATAGCTAGGCCTGACACCACACGTAGAGCTACCACAGGAAGCGCCTGGAGCTGCCGTGTCGACTGGCTGCAGTCTCAGGGTCGGAACGACTGTATGGCTCGTACTATGCGTAGGACAGTTGATGGCAGTGTTGAAGCCGAAGTGGACACCGGGGGAACTCCCCTCAACTATCATGTTGTTATAGGCCCTGACTTGGAGGTCCTTGATGTTCACGATCATGTTGCTCGGAATCAACCGTAGGTGTGGCGAAATAGCAGTCAAGTTTGCGACGGGCATTCTGCAACCCCTACTGGAACTTAGCAATAGGACTACTGGGATCTGCCACGATGATCATATCCTCAACGAGACTGATGAACATGGCCTGGACCTCTGCTCCGCTGACACCATCTATAGAATGCCGCAGCTGGGTCTGTGCCGTAAGGAGGCAGTAGCACGATCCCTGCTGGTCTGAGGCCTGAGGTGGTGTGTGGAACAAAGTACTTCCACACATCTGGATAGTCCTGCCGCAAGCCAGTGATGTGCATATTTTGCACCAGCGCTCCGGGATCGGAGTCTGGATCGAATGAGAATGTCGCTGTCTTCCAACGGCCTACTCGTCGGGAGAGGGGGTCGATAGGGGAATCCGGAGCAGTCACGTCTCGGGTCACTGTACATAACCCCTAGACCGCTGTTGTCACCACCATGCCACCGACAGTCTGGGTGAGCGTTGAACTCTCTCTGTAGTCTGCTGGCCACTGAGACGCTATGACTGTTGAGCTGTGGGTCGAAGGCGTATGTATCAGGGAGGCTTGCACCCAGCTCATGAAGGATTCGTTGCACCGTGAAGTACACGTGGAATCTGAGACAGCTGGCGATGAGCACAGCTTCTGGAGTACCAGTAAAGGAGTGAAGCAGGGTGGAACTTACTCCACATCCTGCCGTAGCACACCACACGGCAAAGTTCAGCTGCTGATTCCAGTATGAGAGGCTTGGAGCAGCCATCCAAGTATGAGCTTGCTTCGCATCCTTGATGGAGATGGGGCAGTTGGTCAGCGGTCGTGGGTTGACGGAGAAGCTGGTTCGGGACCATTCATCCACTGTGATGGAGAACGTTGTTAGCTCTGGTATATCAGACAACAGACCTCTCAGGCCAGTCAAGGGTGTACTCAGGAGGGGCGGTTGGCTCCGGATGACTGTCGTGAGGTTCAGTGGGAAGGCCATCTATACTGGTGTTCTTAAAGCTACCGTACAGGCAGCACACTATTTGTAGTCGTCTTGACTCCAGAGACCAGCGAGGCGACTTCGCCGTAACATCTCATTTTTTTAACTCCTCCATATCAACCCGCCCGCTGGAGCCTTTGAGGTATTGCTGTCGCACTTTAGGTTTCTCCGTGCGGTACAGGGCTTGGACCTTCAATATAAGGTGGTACTCTTCATCGGTGACCTGGCCATCCTTGAGAGCTTTGCTGACAGACCCGTCGATAGTCCGTAGCATACTCTGTGCCAGTGCCACGTACTTAGCATGCTTCTCCAGCCTCCTTGTGATCTGCCGCTGCCCCACCCCAAACCTGTGGCCAAGACAGTGGCAGCTAATGTCACGCCACCCAGCGGGATGGCGACAATGGCCCCCACCCCTGTAGCGAGAGTGGCCACAGATGCCACCCCAGCACTGGCTCCAATCACACCCGCAGCAGTGGTTGTACGCGCGAGGACGTTGTAGGCTGTCGCCTGCGTGCTCTGCTGTATTTTTCTGCCTCATGGGCGAGATTCTGTCTGATGGTATCTATCTTCTGGAGTCGCCAGCCGTGGATGGTACCGCCCTTGTCACCCATCAGGGAGGGGTATATTTCTGGTTGCTTCCGCCACTCTGATTTTGCCATAGTATATCTGGAGATTAAACCTGCATCACCTGCAGGATCTGCTCATGAGTCCTAGAAGGGTACATTTTGGAGAGCCTGGCGAACCGTGCCAGCTTGCTGGTGTCGAGACAGATGTCTCTTAGTCAGAGGTCATCCAGCACTATGTCGGGTGCCAGTAGCTTTCTGAGACGTGACATCTGGCCCTTCACCTTATGACCAAGATAGTAGGTCCGCCGCTGGATGGCTTTCTTGGTCTTATACTTCTGCGCCATCTCCTCTTCCCACTCATCTGGCTCATCGTAATCTGTGAAGACACCTGGCTCATCATCATATGTGAAGACATCTGGCTCATCGTCCCACTGACTCTCTGGCTCAACCTCATCCGTGGTCTCCGCTGCATCGTCCGCGGTCTCCGCTACATCTGGCTCATCGTCGTATGTGAAGACATCGTCTCGCTTACTCTCTGGCTCATCCTCATCCGCGGTCTTCGCTGCATCGTCCGCGGTCTCCGCTACATCTGGCTCATCGTCCCGCTTACTCCCCTCCAGGAGGGACTGCCAGTATCGGGAACCTTCACTGTTCCTTCGCCTCCTTGCAATGCTCGCGTTCTGTTGATACCAGCTCTCCCGCGGTAGTCGCTCTCCTTCTTGTTGACAGATCTGTTGTGTGAGCATCTGTGCAGGGGTTATGAAGGGGCAACTCTGTAGCGGGCTCTTCATCATCTCGGCAAAGGTCAGATATTCCTGTTGTGATATCATGCCAGGTCAATGAGTAATAAGAGGGTAAACTCTAAATGGGCATCCGATACCCCATCCGTGCTGGCATATATGTTAATGGAGGGGCTGTCAAACAGGTGATTTACAGGTGTGAACAGGCTAGGACTGATAGCTTTCCATAGGTTGCTGTTGGCACCTGGGAGATACTCTATCACGTCCCGGCCGACTTCTACCAGTGAGCTGCTGTGTGAACTGCCCGGAGGTTGATGTAGCACATCAGCGTGTATGTATGTTGTGCCCCGCTGGGGAACCTCGAAGAGGACCCATTCTACACGGTACTGTACCACCCGCCTCCCCTCTAGAGAGGGTGAGATTAACTTCTCACCACCGGAGAGCAGCAGTCGGACAATCGGCATGGTTATATGTCTTGTTTAAACCCCTCCCATAGCGTGCTATGGAATCCATATTTGCTCATTCGACTGGTCTTGCTGACCTGGCAGATGTGTACGCAGTTGATGCTGCCAAGGTAGAAGAGAGCGATGGCAAGTCATTCGCCCTACAGTACGAAGCAAACTCAAAGGCATTCTCCCTCCACCCCATTGGTGGTGATGGGGTGGAGCTGCTCACAGACCTCAAGGATGTGTCGAAGGAGCGCCTGGGTCGCAACATAGATGGCCACAATATCGTGTTTCGGTACGATTTCCCAAAGAGGAAGTACATCCTCGAGCCATTGATTGAGCTCTCGGATACAGAGGTGGCAGACATCAACACCCTAAATAACGACCTCAGCTTTCATCCGGTCAAACCATATTCAAGCAGTGCCCCGTCGATGGCCCATGATGGCCTGTTATTGACCCTGGCAAAAAACCTACAGTTCATATTTGAGAAGAATGAAGCGTGGTACCGCGCTGGACCTGGGGGTGACCGGCAAACATGGTTGCCCCTATATAGGCCTCCCACAGTCATTGACATTGAGGTTACTCCCCTCTCCACTGTTGTGAAAAAGGATGGGACAGTTCAAAAGCTCTACAATCGGGGATCATCCTTCCTCACCTACATAGGTGAAGGTGTCTCCCTGACGAAGGTGGGTCACCGGATCGGGGTTACAGGTGGAAAGCTCCTGCTGCGTCGTCCATTTGATGGACCAGAAGGTGTTAACCTCCAGGAGGGCACCCTACGGGTAGATGGTGTGTCACATGTCTCCAAAGTCAAGGGTGCTGTTAAACTGCTTCAGCGAGTCGGACTCACTAGCCTGCAAACGACTCATATAGTCCTAGATCTACGTTTCTTAGCCGGCGGCAGAGCGAAGCAGCTAGCCCCTGCCTGGATGAAGATCACTATCAATCCGGATGGAACAGGGCTCGATCTGGCCCAGATATTTCTCGAGGGGTTCACCATGTTCAGTTTAACTCTTCATATATAGCCATGAGTCTCATCATACTGCTCATGCTTGCGTCTACAGCAGTGGCACAGGGCGCCGAGACTGCCATGATATTGGATGCCAAGTGGGCCCACTACCGGGATGACCCCCAGTACAATCCTTGGGTCGACCCCTTGCGGAGAAACATTTACGCCCGCTTTCACCCACGTGAAGAGATCAAGTCTGTCTGCCACTTCTATGGGGTGGACAGGGTAGGCCGTGGTTGTCTGCTGGAGACCCCTGCTCAGCACCAGATTCTCTGCGTAACATGTGAACATGCCAGAGTCTGCCGTGGTTCACATGCTAATCACTTTAGCCTCCTCCCAGGTGAGCGTTGTCAAGGTAGATGGAAACCCCTTTGGGTGGTCCCATCATGCCGATGCGACTCTGGCAGAGACTGCAGGAAATGTCAATTTCCCTTTCTCCGAGATCTAACAATACTCACCATTCTGTTACTTCTGATATACAGCTGGCCTTGACAGCGGCTCTAGGATTATAGACTTAGAAAGCTTTACCGACTCCTGGGAACCGGGTACCCGGCTCCCCACTGCCGAGTACCCGTTTACCATAGAGCTCATATTGTTTGCATAGCCACCAAACAAGAGAAAACTATGGCTTGCCTCCGTGGGGCTGGGAGGCTGGGTCAGTAACAGAATGGTGAGTATTGTTAGATCTCGGAGAAAGGGAAATTGACATTTCCTGCATTCTCCTTCGATCAATACTCACCATTCTGTTACTTCTGATATACACCAGATTTGATCAGTAACCTGGCGGGAAGGGGCAAGCCATAAATGCTAATTTTTCCCCTTGGAGAAAGATTTTAGACTTCAAACTTGACTAACGGAGACCTAAAAGGACCGTCAAGTTCACGGAACCGAATCACATTCGCGTCACAGCCCCCCCCTTTTTCCTCCTAAGAAAAGGGAGAGAACTAACGAACATGTATCTCGCCTGAAACACCAATATGCCAAGAGGGTTAACTACTCCCTGCATATCGCTTGTATTAGCCTGGGAATGAGCATGAATATATAAGATGAATGAACATGATACATATACATAATACAAAAAACTCTCACTTGTTGAATTACCTTATGATAACAGGACTTCAGACGTACCGCCTACAACCATACACCGGTTCGGCCATCAGTGACACAATCTGGTTGACATCCTCTCGCTTGACCATGCCTGCTTTAGGTTCTTTTCTTACCAAAGTGAAAAAAGGGGAAAAGCAGTGTGGTCACTAACTATCGTTTCAAAACAGCTAAAGTGAGTGGATTGGCTGAGTCTGACACATCCCTCATATAGTAATCCGTAAATGAGGACTCACAGTGCCATTGTGCAACGGCCATGATGTCCTCTAACGGAACACCATTGTAAAGGGCGGTCGAGGGGGCTATTCCTCTAACATCGTGTGCCCTTACGCCCTGCACCTGGTGCTCAGTCGCCATCTCATGAGTAGTCTGAATGCATTCGACCACCCAACGAGAGATAGTATCCATGGATGCGGCGCAATAAGGCTTTTTATGGCAGATCCACAGATGTCTATCGTTCGACCGTAACGAGTCAGTCCGTTTCTTGTACTTAGTCAAAGCACGGACCGGGCACCAGACACTGGCATCACGATCAAACCTGGTTAACTTCGGTATAATGATCGGTTTGCCGGGATATCTCAAAGATTGGTTCTTTGACATAAATTCTGCTCTTGGCAGAAGACGCAGACCTTCTCCAGAAACAATAAATCGGTTCCTCTCTGCCGAAAGCGCATGGATCTCACTGCGCCTTCTAGCTGAGGAAGCTGCCAATAGAAAGACCGCCTTTAGAGTCAAATGCTTTAGACTAGCCGAACGCAACGGTTCGAATGGGTGCTTGGCCAGTACATTAAGCACTAAAGATAGACTCCAGGCTGGAATGACTACCGGTTGTCTCGGGCGGAGATTGCTCATTCCCTTCAACATCACGTTTAACTGGGCCACCTCTGGACTATCCCTGTTGGCTAGACAAGGGATAACTGATGCCAAAGCTGACTTGTATCCAGCAATTGTGACGGGAGCTAGTCCTGTAAAGAACAGCTCACAGAGAAAGTCTGCTATTTGCTGAACAGTGGATTGAAAGGTATCAATACCCTTTTCTTCACACCAGTCTGCAAATCTGTTAACCTTGTTGTTATATGACTTGAAGGTTGACCTCCTTCTCGCAGCCGCGATGAAATCAGCAGCCTGTCGAGAAAAGCCTTCCGACGTGGAACGTTGTTTGACAACATCCACGCAGTCAATTTGAACATTTCGGGACGCTCGTGTAGGAAGCGTCCCTTGGCCTGGGAGATTATGTTCGGAATCTCGGGCAACTGCACAGGATTTTCCACCAGCAGATCTAGAAGATCCGTGAACCACGCCCTGCTCGGCCAATACGGCGCTATTAGCAGGACCAGACACGGTTCCTCCCTGACCTTCACCAATACCTTCGGTAGAAGAATGGTGGGTGGATACGCGTAAGCGTGCATCCCTCTCCAGCTTATCGCCAGAGCGTCTGTATCGACGGCATTTGGATCTGGAATCGGCGAGACATATGTCATGATTTGAGCTTTTTCCTTTGTGGCGAACAAGTCCACGTTGGGTTTGCCCCAATGCTTGAAGATCCGTCGTAGAACTGGAGGGTTGAGGGACCATTCTGTTGGCAGGATTCTCTGTCTGCGAGACAAAGCATCCGCCAGAATGTTCAATCGGCCAGGAATATGAGCTGCTTTCAAAACAACCGAGTAATTCCTGCACCATTGAATCAAGTGCCACACCCTGATGCACAGGGTGGGCGACCTGGTCCCTCCTTGGCGATTTATATATGATACTACTGTCGAATTGTCCGACCGTATCAATATCACCTTGCCCCTGATCATCGGAAGGAACTCTTCCAACGCCAGTTCCACTGCCATCATTTCCAACAGATTGATATGCAGCTGACTCTCCGGGAGAGTCCATGTGCCCGAGACCTGGTGTTCTCCCAGGCAGGCACCCCACCCTTCCAGCGATGCATCCGTGTAAACGGACAGCTGGGGGTGGGGTAGGTGCAGCGAAACCCCTATTAGGAGATTCTGACGCTGCTTCCACCATAGAAGATGCGATATTATCGGCTCCAAAACTGGCACCAGTTTTGACAGGGGTTCTGTTCTCTGTTTCCACAGAGACATCAGATACAACTGGATAGGTCTTCGCATTAGAGCAGCGTACGGGATAACCTGCTCCATGGAGACCATCATGCCCAGCATCTGAAGGAACCGCCTTGCCTGAATGTGGTTTCCCACTCGAAAACTCCCGAGGATGGCTAACAGAGACACCACTCTGGGCTCTGACGGGTAAACCCTGCCCTCCTCGAGGTCGAATCGCATCCCCAAATAAACGAAATGTTGAGTGGGTGTCAACTCGGATTTCTCCTCGTTGACTATCCAGCCTAGATCTGAAAGTAACTTCAGAGTCAGAGCAGTATCCACGTTCAACCTGGCTGCCGAGTCTGCCTTGAGCAGCCAGTCGTCTATGTAGGTGTGTAGCGCTACGTTCTCTTTTCTGAGAAACGCTGTCACCGCAAGGACCACTCTTGTGAAAACCCTCGGAGCTGTCGACAGGCCAAACGGGAGAACTGTAAACTCCCATACTTGATTCTGAAACGCAAATCTCAGAAACCTGTGCCAACTCCGATTGATCGGAATGTGGAAATATGCATCTTTCAAATCGATCGATACACACCACATTCCTTTCCTCAATCCCGCCATTACCGACCTCGGTGTTTCCATCTGGAACCGAGGCGTATGGATAAACCAATTTAATGGCCTGAGATTGAGTATGGGTCTCCATCCCCCCGTGCTCTTGGGGACAAGGAACATGTTTGAATAGAAGCCTGGAGTGTTCCGGTTTGCTGGTTTTATTGCTCCCTTCAGAAGCAAACCCGACACTTCCTTTTGAACGGCTTCTAACTTGTCTGGCTCCCTTGGTACGGGTGTCCAGACTGGTGCCAAAGACAGATTTTGTGGCGGAAAGTCCCACCACTCCGGCATGTAACCCTGGGATAACCATCCCAGGACCAGACTGTCTGACGTCACACCTCGCCAAACCTCGACGAAACGCATGAGCCTTCCACCCACCATAGACGCCTCGACGTCTAACGGGGTTGTCCGGCTCGCAGTCCGCCCCCCCCCCCCTTTCTTAACGAGAGAGAGTGAGAACCATTTCGTTCTAGGTACGACGGGTATAACTGGCACCGCTGTTCCTGTCGCACAGGTGCGGTCCAGGCGGATATGAAGGGAGCTTGCGTACCCTCAGGTACGCTTCGGCCCCTTCTGTCCGCCCTTTGAGGCCTTACCCTTACCCTTCCCCTTGCCCTTACCACCTCTAGGGCGGTCAGGAGCAACATTGGGGAGGGTAGGCGCCTCTACAGCCTTCCTGGGTTTCTTCGCCGGCGGCGGCTCCGAGAACCCAGCCGAAACAGACGTCGCAATAGGCCTGGCTTTCGCCTTGCCCTTATGCTTTTTCTGTTTCTTTGAAGGCTGTCCGGTTAGCGGCTTGCCCACAGACCCTAGTGCGTGCGCTTGCCGCACCAGCTCTAGCTGGAGATTTACCGCTAACCGATTCTGCGCAATACTGGCGGTGTCCTCTAAGATGGCCCGTGCTTGGCCACCAAAGATGCTAGGCCCTGTCAGGGGCGTCCCAAGAAGACGCTCCCTGACTGCCGTAGCCGGACGCATATGGTCAATGACCATTTGCCTCCTGGACTTCGTCACACGCGCTTGCACCCTTGCCAATGCGTCCATTGACAGCACCAAGCCGTCATTAACGCACGATAGCGCCACAGGTGGCACAGGGTGGCCTGCCCCCGCTTCAGCCCACACCGACTGAAGTAGACGATAGGAGTGATTGACAGCGCTCATGGCTGCCCTCACACCCTCATCGCATAGGGCCAGGACTTCTTCCTGGTGTACCTGGGCCTTATCCACTAGTGCCGGACCGGGACCACCCGACCCCGCACTCTGGACGCCCAGTACCCATCGGTCATCCTCCGTGACCGACGGGACTACACCATACCTGTCGTATTCACCCCGCGGAATACGGCACCTTGCCCGCACCTCCCTGGAGGCCGCAGGGAGCTGACCCTTGGTCATTAGTTGTTTACTATAAATAGCATCCAACAAATCAATGAACCGTGGATCCAGTCCCACTGACTGGATCCGGGCCGCGGGCAAAATCCCCGTCCCAATCGACGCACGGGGCGCATCTTCATCGGCCGTGGCCGAAACCACAGACGGGTCAACTCTGGCTAGCCACGCCAGAGCATCAGACCAATCTAACTCCGAAGAAGATACCCCCGCAAACACGTCACCCGTTGACATGCTTACGGGTCTGCCAGCCATGGCCTCCCGGCCAGGAGCCACGGCTGACACGCCAGGCACTCCGCTACCACATGGTTCCGCCGCCACCCCATGAAACACTCCGGTCCATGGGGTAGGTCCGCACGGAAAACCGTACGGACCCGTAACCGTCGCGGAACCATAGCCGGCCACGGGCGCCAACGGCACCCCATGTCCGGCTGCCGGACCAGGCGAGATAGGTGAGTACCACGCCTGGCCCGGCACACCGGTTCCCCTGACGGCTGGTGACAAACCAAGCCGCGCGGAACCGGTGCACGGTAACGGATTGGCCTCAGCCGCAGGCGGAGCCGCTGACCTGGCTTGCGCCAAACCAGACAAATGGAGGCCGGTTCCGTCCAGGACGGAATCAACCTCCATATTCTCCACCTGCGGCTTCACGGGCCGCAGCAACCTCTCCTCCTCGGCCTCATCGTCTTCAGACTCCGAAGAGCCGTCACTAGACGAATAAACCGTGGAGCCGTCCTGGCGGACGGCTCCCACACCTGACGGACCGGCCACCGCTACTGGACCACCCGGAGGTGGCCGCAGAGAGACAGAACCCGTCTGGCCGAAGCCAGACGGACCCGCTAGGGGGCCGTACGAGACGGCCCCCTCGGTAACCAGTCCAGAATCCTGTCCGAAGACAGGATCCGTACCAGGCATGGGGAGAAACTGCCCCCAACCTTTGGTAGCAGGGACGACACCAGCGTGGGCAGAACGCTATGCAGAAAACCCTGCATAGCCGGACCAAACCACGCCGGCGGTGCCATCTCCGCCACCTCCAGCTGGGGACGTGGAGCACCCCCACCGGCCGAACCGGGCGCTCCACGATTTCCTCTCGGACCGCCTGACCCCGCGTCAGACCCAGCCAAGTCCTTCTGGGCAAGGAACTTAACCATCGTTTCGACGGACCACACTGCACAAACATTACACCTATGATCTATATTACACAGGGCACACCTAAAACAGACATGGTCCTTGAACATTACACGGACAAACTTATGGCAGTCGTCACATGATGGCGGGGCTGGCTTGGCCTATAAAATAAGCACAAACCTACAATAAACAAGCGGAACGAGACACGGATGGAAGGCAGACAATTAATTTTCAAATATTTTGACTCATAAATTAACCGTAACCTCCCGCACCCCACCCCGCCACGTTACAACAACGATCGCATTGATTATGACGACAAGAACGCGGCGGGCACAACACACCCATAATAGATCCTACAGGATGTGTAACGGCTCCAGGAATCATATCGCATAGCATTCAGGGTATATTTACTAATCAATATAAATTATACTCCTAACGAACGCAGCACGATATGTGAAGAAAACAACAAAATGTATAACAACTGCTGTCTCACACGGTAAAACCGCAGACCACGCATCTACTCAAGAATTTTGAAACCACCGATCATTGCAAACCGATCGTGATCGCACGTAAACTTGATCATTCTAAAGTTTCCGGTACCATTTTTAGTACGCAGCACCCAGAACAAGATGCGCGAATTAATGAAAAAATTTTTCTTCACATAAACATCCGAGCGACCGGGTGTGACGTCACCCGCTCGGATTCTACGGAGAACGACGTCAGCCGATATTCGTGTTAGAAATACCGTAGCAAACACCTATTTTCATATCTGCCGATCGCCTGTTGGGGTTTAAAGAAGGCGATCGTCTGGCATATATCGTTGCTAGCACACGTCCCAGATTCTATGGGGTTAGAAATTGGAACATGCGACACAACGAAATTTAGAGACCTAAGTCTTTTAACTATGGATATAAAGAACAATACAACCTGGTTGTCTTGGGCGGTATTCTCCATAGTCCTTAGTTATCCTTTCAGAACACACAAACTATCACTGATTAAAGACTTAGATTCTTTTAAAAAACACTAAAATCCTTAATGCGAAAAGCATGTATTGCACTTGTTGCTATGCAAACAAGAATGAGCTCTATGGTAAACGGGTACTCGGCAGTGGGGAGCCGGGTACCCGGTTCCCAGGAGTCGGTAAAGCTTTCTAAGTCTATAATCCTAGAGCCGCTGTCAAGGCCAGCTGTATATCAGAAGTAACAGAATGGTGAGTATTGATCGAAGGAGAATACGTGTTTGTCTGAGCCTACACAGAATAGAGAGAGAGAGAGAGGTAGAAGTAGAGCTGGGCGGTATTGATATTTACATGACGGTATCGGTACCATGAAAAAATACCGCGGTACCACGGTATACCGTCATCTGAGCTTGAGGCATGCTTAGAACAATTTTTTCCATTTCCTTTTCACTTCCATCTCCAATCAACGGTAAATATAAGTAAAATAAATAAATCGGCTTCCTGATTTAGAGAAGAAAAACATGGCTATTGCGACTGTTTAGTTTCACGATTTTATTTGGTCACTATTTTTATTGACGCAATTTCATTCACGGGAATATTGGGCAAAGGTTGTGGTCGACTCGCTAACTATAACCCGCTGTTTGAGACATTGGGGCGCACTATTTCCAATCTGGATTGATCTTGCTATTAATGCGTGCGACCAGCAAACAGTAAATTTTATTTTGGCAGTCGAGCGCTTTGATAAACAGAGTCCAGACAAAATCCGCGAGTATTTACACGGGGCGAGTGTTGTACTCTTTTATTTCTGTTGGAGTCGTATATTCTGTTACTCGCGAAAACAGGCCTATACACATACATATAACATGACATTGAATATAGCCGATTCCAAAGCTTCTGATAATTACCGAGTACCTGATATGCAGACTCGTTACTCGCCATGCTTCACGTGAACAATGCGTGTAAAAAGCTATTTCCGCAAACATCTGACGTGTAGCCAGTTGAAAAGTTAATTACAAAAACACTATAATTTTTAGGTGTCGTTACTTAAACTGGATTTAATCCTTAAAGAAATTTCTTAAAACAAGCCAGAAAAATAAAAAATAAGAGACTTCAACGATGCTCGTTGTTAATAAATTAGCACGTGATCAAAACGGTGTGAGCAAATACGTTTTAGTAAATTTTCATTGATAAATTCAGCATAGTAATGTATTTTCCCATGGTCTAGTTCATGAACAACCAATCAGATACGTACTTCGCTGTTGTGTTTGAATAGCACACAGTTTGTATGTTA
This sequence comes from Chaetoderma sp. LZ-2023a, assembly GCA_034401795.1. Classification (NCBI taxonomy): domain Eukaryota; kingdom Metazoa; phylum Mollusca; class Caudofoveata; order Chaetodermatida; family Chaetodermatidae; genus Chaetoderma; species Chaetoderma sp. LZ-2023a. The sequence continues at coordinate 42,537,554 of CM067374.1, read as the reverse complement.
TTTTGTTAATCTAGCGTGTTTGTTCGGTGACAAAATGCTTGGAGTAATAAATTACAAATAATAGAAACGGGAATAGGGAATATATTATAGTGTAATTACTACCGGCGGACGGCCAGAGAATTAGTTTAGATGTTTTAAATAAAGCAATTTTACGGTGAGACTTTCAAGACATACGTTTGACATACAATTCTGCCTGTCATTATTTTGTAATTGACGTCTTGATGTTTGTTTTTACAACGACCCTTTCACCTCAACTCGGCTAATAGTTACGGATGCCTGTATTTTTGGCACTATTAGCGCCCATTTACCATTGGTCAAGTCAGATTTTATGGATCTATTTCTCAAATATTGCTCAAAGTGTGTGTGTGTGTGTGTGTGTGGTGGTGTGGTGTGTGTGTGTGTGTGTGTGTGTGTGTGTGTGTGTGTGTTAGAGCTGGGTGGTGTTGGCATTGGGATGACGATAACGGTATCTCTGAAAAATACTGTGATAACTACTAATATTGCGGTATTTGGAATAATTTTGGATATGATAGGGTTAATATGGCCAATCTATGAATAGGCATCCTTTTTAGATGTATAAACAAAGCCTACACTTTGTATCATATTTGTTTCAGCACCAAATAAAATACTTTTTCTCGCCTTTTTGCGTTTTACTTTGTCATTGCGAAGAGGAAGATGCGCATAAGTGTCCTTAACTCCATCACTGTGCGCAGGAATCTCCAAGGGAAATCCCAAGGGTCCAATCTGATTGGTTAAAACATCAAGTATCTTTCATTGGTTTTAACCAGGTCATAATCGGGTGCAGTGTTTAGTGGAGCATTCACGATAGGGCTGCGCGATATACCGATACCATATTTAAAACCGATATCCTGCACTGACGGTTTCATAACCGAGTATAAAAAATAAATATCGAAAAACCGAATATGAACATATTTTCGGTTTTTCGTATCAGGATTGTTAAAAATAAAAGATACTAACGAGCATGAAAATCGTAATGAATAATAATGGCCATACTTTCCATTAAGCTATGTTCGGGGCAACTAATAATTGAACGTGGCCCCAATTGCGCATATTGTGTAACTCCATGTAACTCGCTGTGCGCCGAGAGAAATCAAGCAGCGAATTAATTAAATAAATATCCACTCGTCTTTTCCCTAGTAGTCTCAGATAAATTTGCAATATAAAACACAATACTAATGTGGGAATTTGTCATTAAAATTTGTATCGGGGAAAACAGTTCTAAACAACGGCATCCATTTTATTTACGTCACCGGCTAAGTAACATAATGCAAAGTCGTCCCAACACTAAATCTCCGAATGCATCAAAATCTCGCCAATAAATATAATGCTGAATACATTTTGCTGATTAGGATATAATTTTAAATAAAATTATTACTCAATCCGTTTTTAAAACGCTATCTTCTATACACAATATCATATTAACTTATGAAATTCGCGATTGCAATATTACAGTTAATATTTTCTTCAAGGCATGATTTCGTCCTCGGCCGAATTGGAAATGAAAGAAGAAAGGGAGATAATTGCATCATAATTAATTACAATCGCGTGATTTACGTCTTTTCGCAACCTGTTTTGCTGATTTATGATTAATTTTCACAAAATAAACGATGTTTATTTAACTGTGCGTAATATTTAGGCGGTCTAATTAATAATTTCACTCCCGCGATGATGGATATTATAAGGTATATTAAGCTTTAAAGGCGTAAAACGTTACGAATGTATCAGGGCGTGAAAATACGTTCTGTTTTCGTGCTAATTTTTATCATTTAAATTTTTTGTTTCATGTCCATAAAACCGATATTCGGTTAAAACCGATATGAAAAGTCATATCGAAACCGATATGGCTGTAAGCCAAACCGCGCAGCCCTAATTCACGATCAGCTGTTTTTATTATTACTATTGAAAGCTTATAATGAATGCTCCGCGACAAAGACCACGCGATTAGGCACATGATCAATTAATGGACTAACCAGGTCTGAAGACGCGATCAGCTCCGCGCGTGTATAATGATAAAATGACCTGAATTTTTTTAGCAATAAAATAGAGAATGTAGAATTGTAGATACGAATCGTCGATCACTGATTAAATTATTATACTTGACGTGCAAAATTCTGGTACTGAATGGTTAATTATTGAAAATGGTCAAGTTTTATAAGGAATTGACTAATCCACCCCACCTGCCTGCCCAGCCCCCATTCCACCCCTTTAGAACATTGTCGACCTATTGACTGCGGCATGAAAGTCAATCACACACTTCATCCTATAAACTAGACTTACCGGAGTGTGTGAAAATAAATAATCATCAACTATTTATACAGATTATTTCAAAACAATTTGACTCAAAGTTGTTGCTGTCGATGTCAGTAACAACTTTTGGGTCATAAAGTTTTCAAACTAATCAGCTCTTTATTTATTATTTCCTTTAAATTATATTTCCATAAAGCCACTGCATTCGTCTTGAAAGTGGTTAAATCATAGCCCTATAGATAGATGGTGCAATAGTCGCCTGAGCCAATGACCCAGAACGCGTGAAATTAGTGAATACAACACATTCCACGCTATAAGATCTGCTGTTTTCTAGAAAGGATGATCTAAGAGGTTAATAGTTATTAATAACTTGTCCGATTTTAGCTAAATATTTTGGAGACAATTTGATTGTAAATTATTGTCATGGCGCAATAAGTTTTAATCAAATCATTTTCAATATAATCAGGCGGGCTTGTTTCATTCATATTGCGGTTGCCTTTAGCGCATTCAGCATATAAATGGTATTACTGGTAAACACTGATCAATACTCACCCAAGTATACATTTATACACACGTGTGGGGTGAATTATTCTTGAACAAGCGAAGAACAGAGGGATTACAGTTATGGCTTCACCGGTTTAGTTAGATCGCTTGAATTTATCGTCATAGTTAGCGAGTGAATTTATTCCGCTAGGATATTCGGATGGTCGTTGTTTTATTTATTCCCTTGTAATGACGTCAATCGCGTCATCAGCTATGGAAAGCGAAGATGGTATTCCAATAATATAATCAAAACGAGGCTGAGTTAAGTTTATTTGTGTTTTACAAATGGCTGCTATTTTGTGTATTCAAAGTTGTCAGCAACAACGATTTTCAGATTTAACTTGTCTTCATTGGAACAACATTTAATTGAGCATGGAAGGATAACTATACTAAGAACAGTAGGGCTATGTATATAACACATGGACATATATTTACTGCAATAATAGTGCTGAAGATGATTGCTTTTGACTACCATGAATACGGAAATGAAGAGACCAGACTATTATCAAATTATTACAATATATAAATTGTCAATACCGTCACTGACGGTATTTGACGATATTGGCGGGTTTTTTTTAGAAATGAGACGATGACGATAACAATAACAAAAATATCGCGATTTTCTTGGTTTTATCAGGAAACTGCCCAGCTCTAGTGTGTGTGTGTGTGTGTCATGGAATATTTCGTTTTTGCGAGTCTAACGGATAATTTTGATAGAAATTTTGTACTAGTCCACTGGACTTGTGACAAACAGACTGACTATAAGTAGTCCATATGAGAATCAGGTAGTCTCGGACTAGTGGACATAACTCGAGATCGAACCCTGGATAAAACAAGTAATAGTGAAAATACATATTTTTCGCTATACTGACATCAAAATGCATAAAATAATCACGTGTTCTACGCGCATCTTTTTAAAATTTACACTTGTGGTGTAAAAATAATGTATCTATTTAATGATACATGATTTGTTGACATCACTGTCACCTACACGTGAGAACGGTTACCATAATTCTTCGCGACGTCCTAACTCCGATAGATTATTAAAAAAAAAAATTTCAGGAAAGGGCTCCAAAACACCAAACTTATGGAGTGGTACACACGCTTCCAGACCAGTCTGCAAATCTCACTCAGTTTTTAATAGTCGGGGGGGGGGGGGGGGCGCGCTGGAAGTCACGGAAACATAATACAATGATTCAAATTTGATGAGTCATGATATAGAATTGTAAAACTCGGCTCTATTAGTGTAAATTACCGCTTGTTATATAAATCCTCTATTTCCGACCATTCAGCCGCGATTTCAGGTGAACATTTACGCTGTTGCTCTGATAAATACGCAGGAACATCGCGCGTCATTGTGGATTTTGTATCTTCCTTATTGTTCTTGTTATGTAAATTCCGCCTCTCGGAGATACCGTTCAGGTGACCCTCAAATATGGAGGATAAAATTAAGAATTGGGGTGCACTAGTTAACTCAAGAGCATTAGATCTCAATGGTGCGTGCACTGTAGTGAGTCATTTATTCAGAACTACAACTGGATGTTTAATAAACGGCCCTGGTGCCTCCAAGTTTATGGAATTGTTGATGCCAAACCTTGAAGCTGTTGCAAGGGATCTGAGTGTTGCCATTGCAGTCCAAAATTCACAATTCAAGGAAGCCTTGTGTAAGAATGTTGAGGAAATGTCAAGAGCGCAAAACACAAAGCACAAAAGTCAAAACAAAAATTAGAGTACTCATTGAATAGAGGTAGCTCAAAGCAGCAATGAGACATTCCAATGTATGGCAGATGACACGGAGGTAGTTTGCCCAATATGTAAACTAGGAACTGAAATCAATGAAGTGTAATGTGATATATGCGAGTTCTGGATCCATTATGGGTGTGAAGGCATAACCTCGAGAAGAGACATGGAGCGCATCGAAAGTGACCAAACCGCATATGTCTGTCATGCGTGTGAAAATACCCTAAAACAGACCGAACAACAAACTATAAATAGTCCTGCAGTAGTCAGTACAAATCACCAAAGTAAGACCGACATAATGATATGGGAAAGTGAGCTTAGAAAAGGTAGAAGTGGAGAAGGAAGTAGTGGTGTAAGTGGAGAAGGAAGTAGTGGTGGAAGTGGAAAAGGAAGTAGTGTTGGAAGTGCAGAAGGAAGTAGTGAAGAAAGCGGCCATGGAAGTAAAGAAGGAGGCAGTGATGGAAGTAGAGAAGAAAGTATTAGTGGAAGAAAAGAAGGAAGCAGTGGTGGAAGCATGGACGTAAGTAGTGGTGGAAGCAGGGAAGTAAACAGTGGTGGAAGTGGAAAAGGAAGTAGTGAAGAAAGCAGCCGTGGAAGGAAAGGAGGAAGCAGTGGTGAGAGTGGAGAAGGAGGTAGTGGTGGAAACGGAGAAGGAAGCAGTCGTGGAAGCGAAGGAAGCAGTGGTGGAAGTAGAGAAGGAAGCAGTGGTGAAAGTGGAAAAGGAAGTAGCAGTGGAAGAAAAGGAGGAAGCTGTGATGAAAACTGTGGAGAAGGAAATAGCAATGAAGGAAAAGTGGAAGCATAAAAGGAAGTAATGTTGGAAGTGGAGAGGGAAGCAATGCTGGAGGGTGGAGAAGAAAGCAGCAGTGGAAGAAAGGAAGGAGGTAGAGAAGAAAACAGCAGTGGAAGAAAAGAAGGTAGCAGTGGTGGAGATAGTGGTGGAAGAAAATGTGGAAGTGTAGAAGGAAGTGTTGGGGGAAGAGCACATAACTGCAGTGGGTGTGAGGAAGGAAATAACAGCAAAAATGAAGAAGAAAGTACTGGTGGAAAGGAGGCAGGAAGAAAGGGTAACAGTGGATACGAAAATGGGAGTAGAACAAAAGCTAGCACTGATAAGGGAGGTGCCAAGGAAAAAGCCCAGAAGAAGCTACAGAAGGCGGACACAAGGCACAAGGAACCTAGTGAATATGTAAGCCAAATGGAACAACTGTTATCTCTAGTCAGCGAACTTGAACTGAGAGTAAATACTCTAACTGACGAGAACTGGTTACTTAAAACTTAACTTCTCGCCACACCACATAGTTCTTCAGTCCAGAAATCCCCCAACGAAGCGAATCAATACGAAACTCATGCTCCTGTGCAACACCACCAAGACACATTAAGTCACAACATATCACATGCAGTAGCAATGGCACCTGCATCCCTACTTGTAAACCTGACAGAAACTTACTAGTCACACTGTGTGTAGGGGTCCAGAGAAATATAATCACCCTGATACAGAATGCCAAACGTGTGCATATGAACAAACCAATGAGCATGCGCAGTGCCCTAGGCACGACAGATCAAATCAACTCCACAGCACTATGCATTGACCTCACCAGTGTAAGAGCCAACCACGCTACCGCGATCATGTATGTCAGATAAGGGGCCGGTGCATGTGCTGCTGCCGACATGGCAATTCACCAAATAGACAGAGCTGCCATCAACATTGTGATCCATTCCACTAGCAGCGTAGATACCAGCTGAACCATGATGATGATATCTGTGATACAGACAACCAGCAGACAGATCGATGATCTAATAGTGGCTCATACAAACAAAATGAACACAGCAGCAGCTATACATATGGACGTGCTTTGTACCAACAACATAGACATGAACAGAGCTGTGAGCATGAACGTAACCCCCTGACAGTGAACAAATGAAAACATGACTATGAACCATGGCATAACTATAGGCCCCATCACCAGTCCTAGCACAGTTATAATACCTACTCCCAGTATAGGCGTGAGCGTGACTCTGATTCTTACTCACGTTATAGGTATACACATGGTATAGGCGTGAGCGCAACTGATTCCTACTCACGTTATAGATATACACGTGGTCATAGACCTGAAGGTCTTTACGAGCACCATGCAGAACGTAGGCATGAACAGGGGCGTGAACCTCAGCCGCTGTATGGGGTTGCGTGTGGTTATAACTTAGAATCCAGACATGTGCTGAGTCATGAAACTGAATTACAATACAGAAATGGAAGCGGTGCTGAACAACAACAGCCACATAGATCTGAAAGCTGCCGCGAAAAACAACATTTAAAACCCAAGCATCATGGATCTGAGCTGCAAAGCAGAGATGGACATGGTCCCGAATGACAGCACCTGTATAGACATGACGTGGGCCACATATACTAGCCGGGACATAACCTGGATCAAGAAAACCTAGGTCACAGACAGTATACTAACTCTAATTTTAGCTACAAAAGAAATATCTCTGCAGGAGAGCGAGAGATATCCCAACATGATGATGGAAATCAGTTGCGTGCTGAAAACCGCCAGAAGTGGAGGGAGAATCTTCAAACTCCCACTACTGAGGCAACTGTAAGTAGTGCACATAATGTAGAAGGTCTAGTGTATGATTCTAACCATGCGTCACAGCTCGACTGCGGTATCAGTATGCAAAATCTGCAAAATCTACAAAACCAAATTCCCTAACAATCGTCTTGCGCTGACAGAAAAGACTGCACCAGAAGTCTCCTCACAGAAGCCTGATTGTGACGTAGAAGTGGACCTTATAGAATTTGAGAGCGCTGCTGAGGTACACCCATGTAGCAGAAGGCAAATTGATACCAGGAGTGAAAGGACTGAGGATATATACAATCATTTTTTAGACAAGGGATGTGTTCCACAAAGGCCTCCAGACCACAAAAGTGGCTCGGCACCAATGTACAGACAACAATAAAACAGGGCAAAAATGAGCAGAAGGAAACCAGCTGCAACTGCTCTAACCCTAAGATTGTTACGATAAACATAGAAAATCTGAGAACAAACCATGCATATCTTAGTGAGCTGTTATCAGACAAGCAAACAATTGTATGTGTCCAAGAGCACTGGCTTTTCAACTATGAGTTGGACTCCATTTCAAAGACATTTCCATACCATGCATATGTAGCCAAATGTTCAGATGATGGAGATCCAATGCTCCCCTGCCACAGATCGAAAGGTACAACAGGTGTGGCTATCTTATGGCCCCAGTCCTTACACCACTGTATAGAACCCCTACCTGATGGCAGTAATCGATTAGTTGCAGTACGCATCAATGCAGAGCCTGAACCGCTTCTGCTCATAAATACATACATGCCTGCAGAAGGTACTCTCGACAAAACTACTAGCTACATCAGTGTACTAGATGAAGTTGCCGAACTAACACAGGAGTGCTCCGGAGCCTACACCTTACGGGTGATATAAAGGTATGTTGGGGAGAGTAAGGGAGAACAAAAATGACAAGCTACTCAAACAGGTCTGTCTGGAAAAGGGCTACAGAGTGTCTCCGTTAATGCCAAGGGTTCCGACATACCACCACTTCTATGGTGGTATTACATCGCAGCTGGATGTCTTCATCGAGTTAGCCGATCAGAACAGTGTTAGAAAGGAAAATTCATATGGACTCACGCAATCTGTTAAATCATAGTGCACACAATGCAGTTACAGCCACCCTGCCTGTGCAGTTGAATGGATCCATACCATCACAGCGACAAGCAGGAATGCTAGTTAAGCAGAGTCTTCAGAGTTCCTGCTGCATGCAATAAATGAAATCCTATATAACTCAGCAGTAGACGCCAGTCCGGCCAAAAAGAAGCAGCTGATCAGACCACATTATGAATGGGATGCTATGCTGAAGCCATTTGTAGAATGTTCAAAGGCTGCACATTGGATATGGGAAAAAGAAGGATTCCCAACAGATGGGGAAGCAGCGGACAGGAAGAAACAAACAAAAAAGGATCTGACGGCAGCCCAAAGACAGCTTATGGCAGAAGAACGAAACAGGCTGCACACAACCATAATGGACTTAGGTCCAAGCGATCACAGCAAATTGTTCAAGGTGCTAAGACACTTAAGAGATGGCAGAGGCTGGTGCAGAATGTCTGTATTAACTTCGGTATTTGGGGGTAACAGCACCACAGAGCCAGAGCTCTGGGCCCAGTACTTTGAAAATTTAGCTACACCTGTTGATGATCAGACCTTTGACAGTGAGATGAAGGAGTCACTAGTGCTTAGACGCATGTTGATTAAACTCATCTGCAGCGAAACTGTTATCCTTAGTGGATACCCAACAAACTGAAAAGCATGTGCAAAAACTGAAGAATGGCAAAGCAGCAGACATATTCGTTATCACTGCAGAACACCTAAAATACGCCCCACATGAAGTGCTTACAGTCCTCAATACCATCACAAATGATGTGCTGACCACTGGCAAGATCCCAGATACTATGAAAATTGGCCTAATCACTCTGGTCACAAAGAAAGGAAAGTCTGCTAGATGTCCAGATAGCAACAGACGCATTACAGTCAGTTCTGTCCTGGGAAAGATAGTGGAAAAAGAAATTGTACAGCGAATCAGACCCGCCTTAAAGCAGACAAAAAGTAGATTGCAGTTTGGTTTTACCCAAAGTTTCTCGTCCGTGAATGCAGTTTTTGTTCTTACTGAAACCATTGCTGATGCTGTTGATACCAAGAGTTCACAACACATAACATTTATGGATGCCATCAAGGCCTATAATATTGTAAATCACCCAAGTATGCTTAATGCCATCTACAGTCAAGGAATCAAGGGCACCCTATGGAGCTATTGTAAACAGTATGTACACAGATATGGGAGCAGCGGTTAAGTGGAACGGGGAAGTGTCACAGCCCTTTTCTGAGTATCAGGGGGTTCATCAAGGTGGTGAGTCATTAACAGACCTTTTCAAGAGCAGGAGTAACAAGCTACTACATAAACTGGAAATCCACCCAGCTACATATAGAATCGGTTCGATCCCAACAGGCGTGATTATGCGTGCAGATGACCTAGCATTAGTTGCGCGAGCACCTGAAGCTATGCAACTCTTAATAAATGAGGCACAGCTGGATGCAGCTAGTGAGCGGTGCTTGTTTAGTAGCACCAAAACTAAAACCATGGTAGCTAGAGGTACAAAGCCAGAAAATCTCTGGATAAATGGGAAGCTGTTGGAGATCACAAATGAGGAGACCCATCTTGGCGTTACTAGAACATCTTCGTGTAACAACCTAAAAACAGTTGAAAGCAGAATTAATTCAGCATGGCATGCAGCCTACTCCCTAATAGGTGCTGGAATGTATGGACTTAATGGCCTAAACCCAATGACATCAATACACATCTGGGAGATATATACTACTCCAGTCCTACTGCATAGCCTTGAGGGACTGATCCTAAAGCAGTCTGAGTTCGAAAAGCTGGATCTTTTCTACAGGGCCAATCTAAAACGCATGCAGCATCTACCGGCCAGTTGTGTTAACTCTGAAGCCTACTTGCTGCTTGGAGCACTACCAGTGGAAGACCAAATTCACAAAAGGATTCTGATCTTTCTTGTGAATATGATACACAGAGAGAATTCCATCGGACATGAGATAATTGAAAGACAATTAGCCGTCAAGGCAGCAGTGTCCTATAGCTGGGTAATGATAGCAAATCAGATGCTACAGAAGTATGGCCTGCCGGATGCATACAGTCTTCTGAAGAACCTGCCAAGTAAGGGAGTATGGAAAACAATGGTGACAAATCAGGTCCATGACCACTGGGAGCGCAAACTGAAAGAAGAACTGCGGGGAAGAAGACTCTGTCATATCTTTCCCTTGACTCCTGCAAGATCAGGAAGCCACACAGTGTATGGACAAGCTGCAAGTCTGATAAGACCTCTGTATATAAGGCTACTATCCAAGCTAAGTTACTAGTACAGAGATATAACCTACTTGGAGGAACAACCCGTAACCGTCGAGGTCCAGTCACATGTCCACTGTGCAAGAGTGAAGATGAGACGCTGGCGCACTTCCTTGTCGTGTGTACACAGCTTCAACCTACACGAAAAGAACTCCTGAGTAAGATCTGTCGCATGTTGAAGACACTAGGACTCCAAGTCACACATGAGAACTGTATTCAAGCTATCCTAGACCCTTAGCAAGTTTGCTGCAGATGATCCTGTAAGCTGTAGCTCCTGGAAAAAATATAAAGTTGTGTGCTGCAGAGTTGCATGATGGGTCTGACTGCATCACTGACTATACTCAACCAAACAGGCCACTCTTTTAAACAAACAATTTTGCACTTATGATACTTAACGGATACACGTATTATTATTACTTGTGAAATCTTGCGAATCAAGCTTCTCGTTGGACACGTCGGAAGGAACATGAGATTCTACCTCCAGGAAATATCCAGAACTAAATATCCGTACCAACAGTACTCCCTGTGGAGGTTCGTCTGAAGAACATCACATTATTCGAGAGACGGGATTTACTGCGAAAGAAGAAGAAGGATATTCCTATCTAATTTCAAAATTTGGGCTTTTGTTTTATGTTCTTTACAATTAATCGCGATGCCATTTGATTTCACGGACGATTTCTATCAAGGTTAAGTCGGAGTAGACAGGAGCGTTTCTTATGTAGGTTAAAGCATAGTTCTCTTGCATATCTTTCGAAGGTCTCGAAGTGTGAAGTTATAAGGTTACTCGCATCCAGTATCATTTGTATACAGCATTCGTCTGTAATCGCGATATTCTGTTGCTTCTAACATGCTCTAGCTCTGGACAGTCCAGGAGGAAGTGCCGAAGATCTTCCATTTTATTGCTACACAGTGGACATTTGGTTACTGCCTTTCTGTTTCTAGTTAAACTAGCAGTTTGGCTTTGATGGTTGCTTTGTAGACTGAGGTTTTATCTGTTCAACAGCTACTCCACGTCATGTGTACTGTACCGATTTTATAATTGTCTTTGTTTTGGTATTTCAGATTAGATTTCTCCGCAGCCTCCTCCGTAAGTGTTTTTTTTTATCCTACTAGGTGTTAATATGTGATGAGATTGTTTTCTTCTATGCCAATTTGTCTGGTGGGTTTGCCAACATTGTATATGCAGATGGTAATTAATATTGCTGTAGGATTTTCCTGATGTTTACTGTCCAGCTGTTTGATGATGGCAGCTTGATAGAGAGTTGTCGTTCCAAAATATCTCGCTCTAGAGAGCCTTCTCTCCTCAGCATTTGAACAAAGAAAGTCAGCATTCGTTTGTGGAGTTCACCTTCAGATGGTAGGGCTCTTCCTCTTCTTCTTTGTATTATAATTCTTTTCTGTAATTCCCGCCACTCTGATACACGAATAGTACATACCTGTATAAGTTGTATATTAATCTATTGCTTAATCAAACCACATCTACAAGGTCCGGGGCCAGAATCGGCATCATCATCATCATCATCATCATCATCATCATCATCATCATCATAATCATCATCATGTTTTCAGGACTTAAGTCTTAGGCTTCTTATGTCATGTTGTATTGTATGTTTGTATTTTGCTGGTGTGGTTTTATTGGTAATGATATCGGCTCTGGTGCTAGTCAAAATCGTACTTCATTTTGTCTAAGTTTTTATTCAGTCTCTGTTTGAAAACCTCAGAGTCTTTTGCTTCAATGTTATGGGTGGAAAGAGAATTCCAGAGATTCACTATTCGTTTGGTAAAACACCTTCTAGTGATCTTGTTGCACCGGTCTACTCTTAACTAATATGGGTGGCCTCGTGTTACATTTGTGTAAGCTTCTTGAAAAAAGTCTGCACTATTGATGTTGTATTTGTTTTTAGTGATCTTGAAGACGTCAATTTGGTCCCCACGCATCCTGCAGTACTTTAATGACATTAGGTTTTGTGATCTTAATCTCATTTCGTAGCTTTGATTTCTTCGTTTTGGTATAAGTTTCGTAGCCCTTCGCCATACATTTGCCAGAGTTATGGACTGTCTTTTGCATTTGGGAGACCATACAGCATTGCAATATTCCATGACAGGTCTCACAAGTGATATATACAGTAAATTGAATGTCGCTGGTTGTATGTGTGTTATAGTTCGTTTGATTACACCCAAAAGAGAATTTGCTTTTTAACTATAGTATTTATATGTGTATCAAATGATAGTTTGCTATCGATGTAAAACCCCAAATCCTTTTCACAATCAGTGAACGTAATTTGGGAGCTTGAACTATTTACTAATGTATTGTATCGTCGGCCTGGATTATTTGTACCTAATGGTAGAACATGCAATTTTTCGTGGTTAAAAGTAAGCTGCCAATCTTCTGCCAACACATTTGTATCATCGGCAAACATCTTACAATCATTGGTTAGGTTATCTGGTAGATCACTTATATAGAGCAGGCACAGAACAGGACCAAGAACACTGCCCTGTGTACTCTGCAGGCTACAGATTTCCAGTCTGATTTAGCTTTGCATATTTTGACCCTCTGAGTTCGATTGGTTAAGATGCTTTCAATTCATCTTATATGTTCTCGCCTATACAATATGATTTAAGTTTTGAAAGTAATCTTCTATGCGGAACGCTATCGAAAGCCTTTTTAAAGTCTATGTAGATTACGTCTACAGGTTCATTTTTATCTAACATTGATGTTATGGTGTCAAGGAATTCCAACAATTGAGTTTTGCACAATCGGTTTGGTCTAAAGCCATGCTGGCACTGTGATAAAAAGACTGAATGATTCTAGGTCGGTTATAATTGCATCTCGCATGAAAGATTCCATAACTTGGCACAGAGTACATGTAAGACTGATGGGTCTGTAATTTCCAGGATCATGTTTGGCTCCCTCTTTGTAAATACATGCAATATCGGCTTTCTTCAATATTTCGGGAATAGTTCCTTCCACTAATGATTTGTTGCATAGTTGGTATAGTGGTTTACTCAGCTCAGTTGCAGCCTCTTTTAATACTCTAGGCGGGATATTGTCTGATCCGTGAATTTTATTTGGATTTAGGGATTTACGGGATTTCTCAATGCTAGTTTGTGGTATCTACAAGGTAGTTGCCTATAATTATAGGGGGAAGGTTAGGTATTTTGTTGCAGTTTTCCTTTGTTTTCTTGATCTGATTCTATCTTCTTCTTCTTCATCTTCTTCTTCTTCTTTTCGATCGCCGGTATCACACTTGGAGAGCCGTTCTCAAGATGAAATCTGTGGTTTTCTGCAGTTCTTCCACATGCCCATACAGCTTTTCAAGAAAAGAGGTTGACAAAGGCCAGATCTCTTCTCTCAGCAGCTGATACGTACTGCAACATTGAAGTATGTGCTCTGTGGTCTGTTCTGCTTCTCCACAAGGACAAGCGGGCGATGTCGTAAGGTGGAACCGCCTGTACATGTGTTGGTTTAGTCTGTTGTGTCCATTTCTGACACGAAAAATTGTCACTTGCTCTGGCCTCGAGAGATGATGGTAGGCATCTTCTGATTGAGGTGTTCTATAGAGTGACGTGATGATAGTCTTCATCTCTGTATGGGTACCCATGTTTTCTGTCTGATTCTCTTCTGCACCCACCTTTGCCATCTTGTCTGCTTCCTCATTTCCTTGGACTCCACAGTGTTAGGGGATCCACTGCAATGCTATCCGAAAGCATTTGATGGTTTGTAGTGCTTCTTCAAGTTGTGGCAGCTTACCTTTGGTTGATTCTATCATCTCCATGTTTCCAGGATTCTTTAGGCTGCCTACAGATGCATTTATTTGGGTTTTACTTTTTACATAGTTCCAGAAAGCCTTGGGATTTCTAGCACTCTCTGATGCAATTTTATTTTCGAATTCTACCTTTGTTGATCTAATTTGTGATGTAGTATTGTTTCTCGCTCGTTTGTACTCACTATAATTTCTAGTACTTTTTGCCCTTTTGTATTTTTTGAAGGCTCTTCGCTTTACTTTTCAAACATGAGTGCATGTGTAGATGACATAAGTTTCATGAGCACGAATGTGCATGAGGTCCAGATTCTTATCAATATGGCCGGCACAAAGTTCTTTCATAAGCCTGCCAAGCAATTCCTTCAGATATTAGAGTTTCATTGTAGGTGCCTAATCCATGCGCTAGAGATATCCAGACATACCAAATATCAATCCCCCTACTGTCCAGTACAGCTAAGCTAGTTTACTATTTGTTGATCCGGTCCTTATTGGAAATGTGGTCTTATTCCTACCCACTTTTAATCAATCACTAACTGTTATTCCATAAATAGTTGTCCTGTACAGTTAAAGGGATGGGGTGGGGTTGGGTGGTAATCAGCGGTATTCTTGAAATAGCAAATAAGGCATGATATAGATGATACATTTACTAATTAAAAAGATGCTAATATTTTCCAATATAAATAATTAACCTAACCAACAGAAAAATGCGATAGAACAGTCGTATCTGCTTGTAAAGTAAGAATGGTGACCTTTGACCTGTGACGTATGAGGGAACATATTGCGGTTTATTTTCATATATACTATTAGCCACTCACTTGGCTAGTGTATTCATTTGTATATAGCGCAATATTGCCAATTTTCGTCCTCGTGTCACTTTTTCTTTTTTTTAAATTTTCTAAAAATGTTAAGTGCCAGAATGTTCCTCATTCACTGCAGCATTTGAATACAAACACATTTTGGAATTTCTTTTTTCTAGATCACGGCCACAGGCAATTTTCATAATGCTTTCAACATACATGGCCGTTTTTTGATAGCACAGTTGCGTAGGCCTAAATGATGAATTTAGTAGAACTACCGATATTCTGCGCTATGCCATAGATTATTATATAATTAGTCTATGGCTATACTAAGAGAAACGTTAATTTTTAAAAAGATTTTCCAAAAATTTTTCATGATCATAAACCAGTGAACTATTGAATTCAGTGATAAGCCTTTCGATATTCCCTGTTTGGATCATGAACTTTACTGTTTTTGTGATGCTGTACAAAGCTTTTTTGGTGAATTTCTCGTCAAAGTAGCAGCAGGCGTCTTAATTTTTTTTCAATTTTTCTACTATCTTTCAAGTGTAGGAACCCAGGGGGGGGGGGGACGGTTGGTCAAGGGGGTGATACTCCCTAAGGTTTTCTTCTCCAATAGTGTATCCCCATGGTGCCTCCTAACTTTTTGCCCCATCCATAGTCTAGCCCCCACCCACCCCACCACTGGTCAAAGTACGTTACGGTACCCTTGTCCTTTGGATGAGACATTAAACATAGGCCCAGTCTGCCAAGGCGAATGCTAACGGCATCATGGACTGACGTTAAAATTCCTCAGAAAGTGATATTTTTGTTAGGCTTTTGGTAACAATTTTGGCATTTTTAACCCTTTAATGCTGAAGTCGTCCTAAACCGGCCTTTGTAGTGGTGCTGAGGAATGGCCATTTACAGGCCAAGAGACTATTTTTGAAAATGTAGCACAGGAATGACTGGCTCAATCGCCGAGCCAGGCACTCTAGTGGCCAATCCGTACCAAATTTTGCTATTAAAGTGGTAACGAGATAGGGCAGATGAGAAATGGAAGCTTCAAGGATGTGGGATGGAAACATAGCATTATGTATTTAAGAACAAACATTATTTTAATATGTACACCCGAATTGTGCTCCCAAATTATAATACATTCAATTTCTTAAACAGTTCACAGATCAAGTTCATGCATTGTCAAAATTTGTTAGGAGAATTGAAATCTAATTTTCTTACATGTAGCTATTGTCCATTCTCGGTATTTGCAGGCCAAGAAGCTTAATTATTATTGAATATTTACTTCTGATTTGGCAAGTGACTGTGTGCGAGTGAATGTGAGCAACGGAAACTGTGAGTGTTTATGACAATGAGTGGCGGTGACGGTGGTCGTCAGAGACATTGAGTGACAGTGATGGTGAGTAATGTTGACAATGTTGACAATAGGGTTGAGTGATGATGTGTCATGATGAGTGTGGTTGTGGTAGGTGGGTGGGTGGGTGGGTGGCTGACTGAGCTTTGGTGTGTGGGTGAGCGAAGAAGTGAGTAAGTGAGTGAGTGAGTGAGTGATATCACTCAGCGGGTGGGTGCATATGTGCGAGTGGATTGGTAGGTATCTCTGTAGTGTGTGGGTGGGTCAGTGAATGGTGTCACTGGCTGGGTGTCAATAAGTGGGTGTGTAAGGCTAGTAGAAATTGACGAGGGCTAGTAATAATAAGCCAACCAATTCAAACGAGTATTTAAATTATCTAAAATTTCATATCTTGGTAGTTTTATACATGTAATTAACAGCTCAATTGCATCGATCAATCTCGACTTCTAGGCTACACTAAATTAATTCAATCAAGAACAGCTGTTTATTTACCCTACGGTACCCTGATAGCGCATGTTACTGGGCCACTACCAGACCAATGTGGTCTGGTATCAGTTCAGTTTATTCGAATATTCCTCCAAATATGGAGCACCTCCTTAGCAGAAGTGGAAGTGTCATTTTTGGTTACTTATTAGAAAAAATCAGTTTCACAGTGTTTGAGGGTCTGCCATCTAGGTGGATGTAGTCTGTAGATGAGAGAGCAAGAGATTTGCTCCAACTTCACTTCACACACAGTGCTTCGTCCATACGGATGTTTGAATGTACAGAGTGGTGGTCTACATCTAATAGCATCTGCAACAGTAGATTTTTATTGGTATTTACCACATCCTTGAACCCTGTTGACTCTATGTCATTGAAAAGCATCCAAGCTGCGTTGTTCATACCGGTTGAAGCACGGGACACTCAAAGATGGAGTGCATTCTGTCTTCTGAGGTGGTGTGGCACAGTTTGCACGTTGCCTCAATACTGAATTGGTTCTGTCTTGCCTGATTTGCCTGGAGTCAGTAAGTCCCTGTGAATACCTTGGCTTTGATGATGGCTTTACACTGTTGATTATTGCTGGAAACTGTGGCTCTCCATATCCTTGCAACGTTTGAAGTACTGATGGACGTTGACAAGACATATTTCAGAGAAGATTTGGTGGTCAGTTCAGAGGCGATCTTATCTTCCCAGTGACTGCATATTGCCAGTTTCACTATGTCTTTTCATCTGTTTTTTGAAGGTGTGTTTTCGAGCAAAGCATGAGCAGTTGGGAGCTTGTATTTGTGTAGGATTCCCTGGACATAGGTGAACCAGCTTGACGATGAAATGTCCTTCATAGCTAATTGTCGTACAGCTATGTCGTATTCTAAGGTGTCTCCTAATGCAATGATGTTGCAGAATAGACTTAGTGCGTGCTGGTCAATGCAGGCCTCATTTGGTGTGATTCCCACCAGACCGTAGACAGCTACTGTGGCAGTGTTGTCAGGTAGGGATTGCAGCTTTCTCATAGTGGATGTCTGAAACCTTTCCAATATTATTTGACTCTTAGATGTACATTGCAAGATTTCGATTCCATATAGAAGAATCGGAAGTGTCAAGGTTTTCCACATATAGACTGAAACTATTGGATTGAACCCGCTCTTCCTGTGAAAGCCGGCACCAAATAGGGTGAATGTCGCATTTCTTCCGCTTTTTAGGTTGCACTGAGCACAGGACTCAAGGAGATCTTTTTCTTTAGTGTTGAATTTGTGTAGTATGCCTAGATGTATTGCTTCATCTGCTGTTTGTAGCTTGTTGGCCTGGAACTCTAGTGCTGTTTCTCCGTTTATGGATTTCTTTTCAATGATGTAAGTTTTGTTGCTGTTGTAGACTGCTCGGCTCTTTTGACTGTCGTTGTTGTTGTTGATTAAATCTAACATTATGTGGCCATCTGGGATCAGTGATGGAGTAAGGATAGCTATATCGTCAGCATGCCCGACTGCAGGGATGTCGACATGGCCAATCTTTGCTCCTAGCCCTGTGTTGAGGATTTCATCCAGGAGTGGGTTGTATACACGTTATACATTTCAGTAGAGAAGTTTATACCTTGCCATGTTCCTTGATTGATGTCAAAGTCTCTCGATAAATTCCCCTTCAATTTCACTTTTGCCGTCAATCCTCGGTTCCAGTCAACCATAATGAGCCAAAGCTGCCTTGGAATTGGTTCTTCCATATCTCCAACCTAGCTCTAGGCATTAACAACATTTTGCCATGGCTTCTAGCCTCACCTCTCTGAGGTGCAGCCATATCCTTCTGTAGCCTGAAGATATTTCCTGTTCTAGTGTCATAAATACCATACAGTATTTTAAATACTTCAATCATATCCCCTCTGATTCTATGGAATGCTAGCAGTGGTGGATTATCCAATAGGCTAACTAAGCTAAGCCTATGGGCCCCCGAGCTCAAAGGGGCCCCAAGCTTTGATAAAAAACCCATTTTTTTACAAATAAATAATGTGTACAGCTGACTGGGCTCTGCAATAGAACTATCAAACCAAGCAGGTGCAGCTTAGTCACTCATTCACAATGAAAAGTACGCTTGTCAATTGTCATTGACAGTCAATGTCACTGACAATTGACAGACCTGTGTGCTTTTCTTTGTAAAATGAGGCAATGAGCGACTAAGATGTCACAGTTGTTTGTCTTGATACTTGATAGTTTTATTGCTGGGTCCCGGTCAGTGATTGACTTCATGGTCTCACATACTCACACTAGGCTTGTCAAGCTGGCTCAGTGGATATGTCAAGCTATGGTGCTGCACCATAGCTCGCAAATATATCCACTGAGCCAACTCTGCAGCTCAGTGTATATGTTTGCATGCTATGGCCTATGGTGCTGCACCATAGCTCGCAAACATATACACTGAGCCAACTCGGCAATCCTAGTGTGAGTATGTGAGATGCATTGGTGTTAGAGTAGATGCAATGCGTCAGCGTGGGTTCGATCCCATGTCGTGCCTAAATAGTGTAACACACACAATTGTCTGTGTATACTCACACTAATAATTTTCTTTAAATTTTATTGCAGGTGAGTGATTGAGATGAAATGGAGCGAACTTATGAAAGTGGTGCTGAAAAGCGAAAGAAATGTAAAGAGAGACACGAATCTGCTGTGAAACATATACAACCTTTGTCTAACTTTGGATTAGTTTCGCCGCATTCTAAGGATTCAGACAGTGATACGTTTGCTGTCGCAAACACAAACACCCCACAAGGACCGGTGTCTGAAGCTGATACATAGATACAACAATCCAGTCTACTGCACAAACTTTTGGAACACAACAGCGTTTGATATCAGAAACTATGTTTAAGCGCCAGATGGCTAACGGTGAACTTGTTACCCGCCCCTGGTTAGTGTTTTCAAGAGCAACAAAAATGTTGTACTGTGGGGTTTGCAAACTCACTGATTTGAAAAGCTCTGATCAGTTTGTTTCCGGGTTTAATGACTGAAAAAACGCACCAGCAAGAATCTCAGCACTTAAAAATGGTGAATGTTACTCTAAATCATATATCACCTGGTGTTCGCTAGAAAAAGGAGGTATGGTGAATTATGCTTTTAGTGATGGCTACAAGAAACAATGTGCTTATTGTTGGCAGCCGGTGCTCGAACGTGTGCTATCGGATATCCTTTTCGTGGTGCGTGTGGATTGCCTTTGCAAGGAAAAAATTTGGGTCAATGGAAAATGGGAACGACATGGGCCTGCTAGAACCTCTGGCCAAACGTGACACATTTTTAGCAGATCATTTGGAATTTTATGGAAACTTCGGACGAGGAAACGTAGTATACTTATCATCCACTGTGCACGAAGAGTTTATTGACATTATTGGGAAACACATCATTGAGAAGATTGTGCAAGAACTTAAATCTTCCAAGTACTTTGAGATTATAGTTGATTCAACTCCTGATCTCCAGCACGTTGATCAGTTGACCTTTATTCTCTACTATGTTAATCCTGACACTTTAATTCCAGTTGAAAGATTTATAAAATTTATTCCAATTTCAAGCCCTGCAGGAGAATCTCTAGCAAATGTTATTCTGCAACAGTTACATGAGCTTGGTCTGGAAATTTCCAATTGCGGAGCTCAAAGTTATGATAATGCTTCCAATATGTCGGGGAAATATAAAGCAGTACAAACTGTGATCATGCGGTCCAATCCACGGGTATTGTATGTTCCATGCAGCACCCACTCGCTAAATTTAGTGGGTCAAATGGCTGCTAGTTCTTGCCCTGAAGCCGTAACATTTTCTTGGAGTTCTTGAAAGACTACACATTCTTCGTGAGTTCCACACATTGGTGGAAAATGCTAGCAAAAACACTAACCACAGAGTCGAAAGGAACTCGCATATTGCTAGTGAAGTCGTTGTCCCAAACCAGATGGTCTGCACGCCAATTAAACTCAATTATCAGTCCATTGTGGATGTGCTGCTGGAGATGAGTGATGACAATGATCAGAGCCCAGACACCAGAAATGATGCCAAAAGTCGGGCTTCTGCATTGGGTCGTCTGGAATGTGGTGTTATGTGCTGTTTCTGGGCATAGGTACTGGAGCGTACACATCATTTCAACCTAGTGCTACAGAGCGATGGTCTAGACCTCAAACGTGTTGTTGATTACATGGAATCGCTTACCAGTTACTTGACAACCATCAGAGATGATTTTGATAACTTCGAAAGTGAAGCCTTACAAATGCTTTGCAGCACAGAGGAAAATCCTGTCCTTTAACGTTGTGACAATAAGCGAATTGTGAAACGCAAGAAGCACATAGATGATGGTATGTCTGCTGACCACAGCTTCAGCCCTTGTGACAAATTTCGTGTACAAACGTTTCTAGTAATATTTGACAGCCTTCGACAGGAAATGGAGATGCGTTCTGCAGCGCACAAACATGTTCAGAATGATTTTTCTTTTCTGTTTGATCTTACTGCTTCTGCAGATTACAAAAGACAATGCGCACAAAATCTTGTACTGAAATATCCGGATGATTTGAAGGAATTTTTGGCGAGTGAAATAATACATTTTCATGCTTTGATTCAAAACCATCCTTCTGATTCTGATGAATGTTACCTCTTGAAATCATTCCCAAGCGCTTTAGCTGGTGCCGGTGCAACTTGCTTTCCAAACTTCTCCATTGCCATTTGCATATACCTCACCATGCCTTGCTCAGCTTGTGAAGGGGAGCGATAATTCTCCAAACTGGCCTGCATAAAAAGTGAGAAACATGCAACTATGGGCCAAACAAGGCTGAATGCTCTGAGCATTGAAAATGAGTTTGTGACAAACATTGATTTTAGTGCCATCATTCGCCGATTTGCGGAAATAAAATCCTGCAAAGTTAAATTTTAATTGTTGTCAAAACATTCTGGATTAATACTTTAATTTTTCCAACATGTAGAGACAAGGAGTCGGGAGTGTACAACTAGGCATGCATGTGCCCTCAGTAGATTTTGCCGAATATCGATTTAGTTTAGGGCTAGCTATGATTAAGGATGCATGGAAATGTACTCTCATTTTTGCTTCAGTTCCTGGTCTATGGTCTTTGATAGTTAGGAATGGACTTAGGACGTGAAAATGTTGGTTGCGATCTGGAAACACAAAATGTCCACTGACAACAATATTCATATCGCCAAACAAATATCCTGAGATAACAATAATATTAAAAAATTTCTCGGTGCACTGATTTTCAAAGACAGTAAATATATAAAATGGAATCGATTACAAAAACTAGATTAGGTTTGTACTACAGAAATCTAGATCAGACACTAAAGCAAAACTGGAAGTACTTTCTGTGTATACATTATGGAACTAGATAGAGTTGAGACTGCACGGAAAAGTACTTCCATTACATGTACTTCCTCATGATTATAAAATTAAAATTGAGTGTAAATCAAAGTAATCGCTCCACACACCCCAAATTATAATATATATTTTCTAAGTTCCTCAAGTTCACAAGCGGTTGAATATTTTAAAACCAATTCGATTGGAATGTGTTGTTGGCTTACTCCTTAGGTAACAAGATTCCTATCAAGATGGTTTCAAAATATTCAACAGAATATGTCTTATATTATGTTGCATTTGGTTCCATGTGTTGAAATGTTGTACATGCGAGTTTCTTTCGAAGCCTACATTTGGCAAATCTGTATTTCTTAATGGGTCAAAATAGGATAATTAAAATAATTGATTGTTCAATTAAAAGCTTTATTCAAAATAAGTGAAACTTTTTAATATTAACCCCCAAAGTGCAGCAAATTGCCTCACAGAACATCTTAGACAGAGGGGGCCAACCGTTACTATTTTGTGTGAAGACTTAAGACTCTATGCTCTATCTTTCACATATAAGTTAGTGTTGGTTTATTCCTATTTTCTGCAGTTTACTGGTAAAACAAGAAATATTTGAATATTTTCAAATTTATTTGATTTCTGTCTTAGCAAGACATAGGTTCCAGTCAAATTCATTTCTAAGTATTCGAGATTTCTTACATTGTGAATAAGTTGTTTAAAGTTTAAAATCCTGGAAGCCCTGCAAAATTTTAAACCTCTCATAACGTAAGTCATGAAAAGGTCATGGAAAATTTGACCCATGAATATCAAGAAACCGAATTTTAAGATAATCATACAGGTAAGCTGTTAAATATTCTGAAATTAATTTGATTGGAGCTGTTGCTGCTTTAGGTTTCAGAATTCAGAATATTGAACAGAATATTTATTAAATTCATAAAACTGGTATTGTTGAAATTTTAGTTTATTACTAATTTTTATATGTGTATCTGAAAAAACCCCCAATAAATGCACATCTGCAGGTCAAACTGGTTTTTTTTGAAAACGTAGCCAGTTAATCAAATCAAGTAAAAAATTTTATTCTGACCTGATACTCAGTAAACTTTTAGTAAAAGTTGGGTAAAATAGGTTAAGTGTACAAGCCACTGAGGGGAACATATTAACCTCCCAAAAGCAGGATAGGCTCTCTGAGAGCACCTACATTTAAACAATTTCTGTGGGAGGCCCCAGGAAATTGGCCTAGGGGCCCCAAGGTATCTTAATCCGCCACTGAATGCTAGTGTTGGTAACTTGAGCCTTTTGAAACTTTCCTCATAGGTCAGTTCCTTAAATCCAGCCAATTTTTGGTAGCTCGTCTCTGCAGATTCTCTAGCAGCGGTATCTGGGACTTTTGAAGGGACTCCACACAGATGCCACATAACCCAAGTGACTCCTTATCATAGCTTTGTATAGATAGATACACTATTCACTTAGATTTATGGATGCTCGTCTGATGATGGCAAACATGCTGTTGATTTTTTTTTTGCTTCCCACTTCAGTTAAGACAGTGTTCTGTGTTTACTTACGGATGTTTGTATAATTAACTATCACCCTATATAGTGTAATGTTTTCTTCTTCTTCTTTATCTTGATCTATTACACTACATCACTCATAGCTTGAGAATAGTCGTACTAGGCGTCGCAGCAGAGGGGAGTTTAAAAAAGAAATTATTTTAATTTACAATTAAAACCATGATGTTGCTAATTATGTATTAGCATAGCCTCACATACTGGGCCTTCAGCTTAAAGGTGTCCAGGTCTGGACTCTCGACGACGTCAGCAGGCAGTGAATTCCACCATCTGATTGTATCTGGATAGAATTATTTTTGGAAGCTAGTCAGTCTGCTGTGTGGTACTAAAATGTTGTTTTTGTTAGCCTTCCTGGTAGCTGGCTTAACTGGGTGAAGTTGATCACTTGGGATGTCAATCAGGTCATTGGCAATCCTGTACATCATAGCGACTTTGGATTTAGCACGACGTTCTTCAAGAGTTGGGATTTCTAGCTCCTGGAGCATTGCAGTGACACTGCTGTAACGGCTGTAGTCATTCTTGATAAAGCGGGCTGATTTCCTCTGAACTGCTTCCAGTTTGTCAATGTTAGTCTGGCAATGTGGATCCCATACTATCGATGCATATTCGAGCATTGGTCTCACCAATGTGGTGTAGCACTGTGTCTTGACTTTCATTGAGCAGGAACAGATATTATGCTGGAGGAATGACCTTGTGCGATCAGCTTTCTTTGCAGTAAAATTAATGTGTTCATTCCATGAGAGTTTCTTGTGGATGGACAATCCAAGGTATTTGGCGCTATCAGTACTCTCTAGTAGCTGGTCATGGATCGAGTAAGTGAATGTAGATGGCTTCGTCTTGTTTGTTATATGTACCACTTGGCATTTCCCAGGGTGGAATTCCATCAACCAATCAGCTTCCCACTTCCTCAAGCTGGTTAAGTCTTCTTGTAGTGCTCTACTATCTCTTATTCCCTTAATAACCTTTTGGAGAAAACTGTCATCTGCAAAGAGTCTTGTTGCGGATGCTGTGACACTTT